>QKMX01221990.1:0-12107 GCA_003401595.1 Venustaconcha ellipsiformis
ACAAATAGCCTCTGAAAACAAATGGTTGACTTACAGAGGTAAATTTCGTCTGGTTGATTCAAAACCCTAAAACATTTAACTGTTGAAGGAGGTGGCCTTTACGGTAGGTTCGACTATATTTAGGCATGCAAAGTAATCATAACTATGCCAAAGATGTAGGCAACGAGTACCCACAGGCTCCCAGTTCGCCTACACTATAAACATGGGGTTTTCCTCCAATCGTAGGAAACGAGAACAAACAGGGTACCCGTTTGCATACATTGTAAACAAGAGGTTTTCCTCGCAACGTAGGCAACGGCTACACAAAGGGTAACCGTTTGCCTATATTGTAAACACGGGGTTTTCCTCCTAACGTAGGCAACGGCTACACACAGGAAACCCGTTTGGCTACAATGTAAACACGGGGTTTCCCTCACAACGTTGGCAACGGGAACAAACAGGGTACCTGTTTGCCTACATTCTAAACGCGGAGTTTTCCTCCCAACGTAGGCAACGGGTACACACAGGGTACCCGTTTGCCTGCATTGTAAACTCTGGGTTTTCCTCCCAACGTAGCCAACGGGTACACACAGGCCATCTGTGTGTCTACATTGTAAACACGGGGCATTTCCTCGCAACGTAGGCAACGGGTACACACAGTGTACGCGTTTGCCTACATTGTAAACAAGGGATTTTCCTCGCAACGTAGGCAACGGGTAAACACTGGGTACACGTTCGCAAAATTGTAAACGCGCTGTTTTACTCCCAACGTAGGCAACGGGTACACAGAGGCTACCCATTCGACAACACTGTAAACGGTGGGTGTTCCTCCCAACGTAGGCAAAAGGGAACACACAGACTGTACTATTCCATACACTGTAAATGCGGGGTTTTCCTCCCAACGTAGGAAACGGGTACACTCAGGCTACCCGTTCGCCTACACTGTAAACGTGGGGTTTCCTCCCAACCTAGGCAAAGGGTATACACATGCTGCCCGTTCGCCTACACTGTAAACTCTGGGTTTTCCTTCCAACGTAGGCAACAGGTACATATAGGCTGCCCGTTCGCCAACACTGGAAACGCGAGGTTTTCCTCCTAACGTAGGCAACGTGTACACAAAAGCTCTCCGTTCACCGACACTGTAAACGAGGGGTTTTACGCCCAACGTATGCCACGGATACACACAGGATGCCCGTTCACCTCCACTGGAAACGCGGGATTTTCCTCCCAACGTAGGCAACGGGTATACACAGGCTGTCCGTTCGCCTACACTGTAAACACGGGGTTGTCCTCCCAAAGTAGGCAACTGGTACACACACGATGCCCGTTCACCTACACTGTAAACGCGGGGTTTTTCACCAAAGCAGGCAACGGGTACACACAGGCTTCCCGTTCGCCTACACTGCAAACTCGGGAATTTCATCCTTATTAAGGCAACGGAAACACACAGTCTGCCGTTTCGCCTACACTGTAAACACGGGGTTTAACTCCCAACGTAGGCAACGGGTACAAAAAGGCTGTCCATTAGCCTACAATGTAAACACGGGGTTATACTCCCAACGTAGGCAACGGGTACACAAAGGGTAACCGTTTGCCTGCATTGTAAACACTGGGTTTTACTCCCAACGTAGGCAACGGGTACACTCAGGCTGTCCGTTCGCCTACACTGTAATCGTGGGGTTTTCCTCAATATGTAGGCAACGGGTACACACAGGCTTCCCGTTTGCCTACATTCTAAACACGGGGTTTTCCTCGCAACGTAGGCAACGGGTAAACACAGTCCACCCGTTTGACTAAATTGTAAACACGGGGTTTTCCTCAAAACATAGGCAACTGGTATACACAGTGTTTCCGTTCGCCTACACTGTAAACGCTTTCTTTTCGTCCCAACGTCGGCAACGGGTACACACAGGCTGCCCGTTTGCGTACACTGTAAACGCGGAGTTTTCCTCCCAAACTAAGCAAGGGGTACACACAGGCTACCCGTTCTCCTATACTGTAGACGCGGGGTAGTCCTCCCAACGAAGGCAACGGGTACTCACAGGCTACCCATTCGCCTAAACTGTAAACGCAGAGTTTACCTCCCAACGTAGGGAACGGTTATACACATGCTGCCCGTTCGACTACACTGTAAACACGTGTTTTCCTCCCAACGTAGGCAACGGGTACACAGAATCTGCCTTTCGCCTACACTGTAAACACGGGGTTTTCCTCCCAACGTAGGTAACGCGTACACATAGGATGTCCGTTCGCTTAAACTGTAAACACGGGGTTTTCCTTACAACGTAGGCAACGGGTACACACAATCTGTCCGTTAGCCTACACTATAAACACGGGGTTTTCATCCCAACGTAGGCAACGGGTACACACACGATGACCGTTCGCCTACACTCTAAACACAGGGTTTTCCTCCCAACGTAGGCAACGGGTACACACAGGGTACTCGTCTGTCTCCATTGCAAACACGGTGTTATCCTCCCAAAGTAGGCAACTGGTACACAAAGGGTAAACATTTTCCAGCAATGTAAACATGGGATTTTCCTCCCAAAGTAGGCAACGAGTACACACAGAGTACGCGTTTGCCTGCATTGTAAACATTGGGATTTCCTAACAACTAAGTCAAATCGTACACACAGGATACAACTTTGACTACATTGCAAGAACGGCGTTTTCCTCGAAACGTAGTCAACGGGTACACACAGTATAACCGTTTGCCTAAATTGTAAACACAGTTTTTTCCTAGTAACGTAGTCAACGGGTACACACAGGTACCCGTTCGCCTACACTGTAAAGGCGGAGTATTCCTCCCAACTTAAGCAATGGGTACACACAGGCAGCCCGTTCGCCTACACTGTGAACGCGGAGTTTTCCTCCCAACTTCGGCAACGGGTACACACAGGGTGACCGTTAGCCTACACTATGAACGTGTGGTTTTACTCCCAAAGTAGGCAACGGGTACACAGAGGGTATCCGTTTGCCTGCATTGTAAACACGGTGTTTTCCTCCCAACGTAGGCAACGGGTAGAAACAGCCAGCCCGCTCTCCTACACTGTAAACGTGTGGTTTTCCTCCCAGCGTAGGCTACGGGTACACACAGGCTGCCTGTTCGCCTACACTGGAAACGCGGGGTTTTCCTCCCAACCTAGGCAAAGGATATACACATGCTACCCTTTCGCCTACGCTGTAAACTAAGGGTTTTCCTCCCAACGTAGGCAACGGGTACACACATGTTGACCGTTCGCCTACACTGTAAACGCGGTGATTCCTATTAACGTAGGCAACGGGTACACACAGGCTTTACATTCGCCTACACTGTAAACGCCGGGTACACACAGGCCGCCCGATCGCCTACACTAAAAACGCTGGATTTTCCTCCAAACGTAGGTAACGGGTACACATAGGCTGCCCGTTCGCCTACACTCTAAACGCTTGGTTTTCCTCCCAACGTAGGCAACGGGTACACAGAAGCTGCCCGTTCGCCTAAACTGTAAACGTGGGGTTTTCCTCCAAACGTAGGCAACGGGTACACACAGGCTGTCCGTTAACCAACATTGTAAACACAGGGGTTGTCCTCTCCACGTAGGCAACGGGAACACACAGGCTGCCCGTTCGACTATACTGTGAAAACGGGTGAGTACACTGCAAACGCGGTAATTTCCTTCAGACGAAGGCAACGGATACACACAGGATGCCCGGTCGCCTACTTTGTAAACACGGGGTTTACCTCCAGACGTAGGCAACGGGTGCATACAGGCTGTACGTTCGCCAACACTGTAAACACGGAGTTTCCTCCCAACGTAGGATACGGGTACACACAGCCTGACCGTTCACTTACAATGTAAACACGGGGTTATTCATCCCAACGTAAGCAACGGGAACACAAAGGGTAACCGTTTGTCTGCATTGTAATCACGGGGTTTTCCTCCCAATGTAGACAACGGGTTCCCGTTAGGCAACGGGTACACACAGGATGACCGTTCGCCTACACTGCAAAACACGGGGTTCTACATCCGAACGTAGGCAACGGGTACACACAGGCTGCCCGTTCTCCTACATTGTAAACAATTGGTTTTCCTACCAACACGCGTGCTTTTCCTCCCAACACAGTGTTTTCACCTACACTGCAAATCACGGGGTTTTCCTCCCAACTTAGGCATCGGGTACACACAGGGTACCCGTTTACCTACATTGTAAACGCGGTGTTTTCCTCCCATCGTAGGCAACGAGTGCACACAGGGTACCCGTTCGCCTACATTGTAAACGCGGGGTTTTCCCTCCCAACATAGGCAAGTGGTACACACAGGGTACCCGTTTGTCTACACTGTAGACGCGGGGTGTTCCTCCCAACGACGTAGGCTACGGGTCCACACCGTCTGCACAGTCGCCTACTCTGTAAACGAGGCGTTGTCCTCCCAACATAGGCAATGGGAACACACAGCCTGCCCGATCGCCTACTCTGTAAAAGCGGGGTTTTCCTCCCAACGTATGCAACGGGTACACACAGGATGCCCGTTCGCCTACTCTGTAAACACGGGGTTTTCCTCCCAACGTACGCAACGGGTACAAACGGGGTACCCGTTTGCCGACATAGTAAACGCGGAGTTCTCCTCCCAACGTAGGTAACGGTTGCAAACAGAGTACCTGTTCGCCTACACTGTAAACGCGGNGCTTTCCTCCCAACGTAGGCAACGGGTACACATAGGCTGCCCGTTCGCCTTCACTATAAAAGCGGGGTTTTCCTCCCAACGTAGGCAACGGGTACACATGCGGTACCCGTTTGCCTGCATTCTAAACACGGGGTTTTCCTCCCAACGTAGGGAACGGTACACAAAGAGTAATCGTTTGCCTACATTGTAAAGACGTTTTTTCTTTTAACTCCCAAAGTATTCAGCGGGTACACGCAGCGTACCCCTTTGCCAGCATTGTAAACGCGGGGTTTTCCTCCTAAAGTAGGCATCGGGTACACAAAGGCTACCCGTTTGCCACCATTGTAAACACGAGGTTTTCCTCGCAACGAAGACAACGGTTAAACACAGTCTAACCGTTTGCCTACATTTTCATCGCAAAGTAGGCAACGGGTACACACAGGTTACCCGTTCGCCTACATTGTAATCACGGGGTATTCCTCCTAACGTAGGCAACGTTTACACACAGGCTGCCCGTTCACCTACGCTGTAAACACGTTGTTTTCCTCATAACGTAGGCAACTGGTACACACAGGCTGCCAGTACGCCAACACTGTAAACACGGGGTTTATCTCCCAATGTAGGCAACGGGTACACACAAGCTGCCCTTTTGACTACACTGTAAACACGGGGTTTTCCTCCCAACGTAGGGAACGGGTACACAAAGGGTACCCTTTCGCCTACATTGTAAACGCGGGATTTTCTTCCAAACGTAGGCAACGTTTATACACAGACTGCCCCTGCACCTACAGTGTAAACACGGAATTTTCCTCCCAACGTAGGCAACGGGTACACACAGGCAGCCCGTTCGCCTACACTGTAAATGCTGGGTTTTCCTTGTTACGTAGGCAACGGGTACAAACAGGTTGCCCGTTCGCCTAGATTGTACACGCGTGCTTTTCCTCCCAACGCAGGCAACGGGTACACACAGGCTGACCGCTCGTCTACACTGTAAACGCGGGGTTTTCCTCCCAACGTAGGCAACGGGTACACACAGGGTTCCCGTTTGCCTACATTGTAAACGCGGAATTTTCGTCCCATCATAGGCAACGGGTACACACAGGTTACCTCTTTGCCTACATTATAAACTCGGGGTTTTGATCCAAACTTAGGCAACGGGTACACATATGGTAACCGTTTGCCTACATTGTAAATGCGGGGTTTTCCTCCCAACGTAATCAACGGTTACACACAGCCTACTCGTTTGCCTACATTTTAAAAGAAGGGTTTTCCTCCCTACGTACTCATCGGGTACATACAGGATGCCCGTTAACCTACACTATATGCGTGGGGTTTTCCTCCCAACGTAGGCAACATGTACAGGAAGGCTGCCCGTTCGCCTCCACTGTAAACGCGTAGTTTTCCTCCCATCGAAGGCAACTGGTACACACTGGCTGCCCGTTCATCTACACTGAAAACGCGGGATTTTCCTCCCAACGTAGGCAACGGGTACGCACAGGCTGCCCGTTTGCATACACTGTAAACGCGTGGATTTCCTCCCAAAGTAGGCAACAAGTACACACAGGCTTTCCGTTCGTATACAATGTAAACGCGGAGTTTTCCTCCCAACGTAGGCAACGGTTACACATAGGCTGTCCGTTCGCCTACACTGTAAACACTGGGTTTCCTCCCAATGCAGGCAACAGGAACGCACAGGCTACCCGTTCGCATACACTGTAAACGTGTGGTTTTCATCCCAACATAGGCAACGGATAAACACCGGCTGCTCTTTCTCCTACTCTTTAATCGCTTGGTTTTCCTCCTAACTTAGGCAATAGGTACACATCGGCTGCCCGTTCGCCTACACTGTAAACGCGATGTTTTCCTCCCAACGTAGGCAACGGGTACACACAGGCTGCCAGTTCGCCTAAACTGTAATCCCTGTGTTTTCCTCCAAACGTAGGCAACGGGTACACAGAGGCTGCCGTTCGCCTGCAGTATAAACATGAGGTTTTCCTCCCAACGTAGGTAACGGGAACACATAGCCTGTCCGTTCGCCTACACTGTAAACACGGGGTTTTCCTCCCAATGTAAGCAACGGGTACGCATAGGGTACACGTTTGCCTGCATTGTAAACGCGGGGTTTTCCTTCCAACTTAGGCAACGGGTACTCAAAGGGTATCCGTTTGCCTGCATTGTAATCACGGGATATTCCTCCCAACGTAGGCAACGGGTACACACAGGCGTCCTGTTCGCCTACACTATAAACACGGGGTTTTCCTCCCAAGGTAGGGAACGGGTACACACAGGTTGCCCGTTCGCCAACACTGTAAACACGGGGATTTCCTCCCAACCAATGCAATTGGTACACAAAGCTGCCCGTTCGCCTTCTCTGTAAACACGGGGTTTTCCTCCCAACGAAGGCAACGGTTACTCATAGTCTGCCCGTTCGCCTACACTGCAATTCACGGCGTTTTCCTCCCAAAGTAGGCAACGGATACACACAGGGTACCCGTTCTCCTGCATTGTAAACATGGTTTTTCCTTCCCAACGTAGGCAACGGGTACACAAAGGGTAATCGTTTGTCTACATTGTAAAGTCATGTTTTGTTAACAACCAACTTAGGCAACGGGTACAGACAGTGTACCCGTTTGCCAGCATTGTAATCACGGGGTTTTTCTCCCATTGTAGGCATCGGGTACACAAAGGCAACCTGCTTGCCTACATTGTAAACACGGGGTTTTCCTCACAACGTAGGAAACGGGTACACACAGTCTAATCGTATGCCTACATTGTTAACATGGGGTTTTCCTCGCAAAGTAGGCACCGGGTACACACATGTTACCCGTTCGCCTACATTGTATAGACGGGCTTTTCCTCTCAATGTAGACAACGGGTACACACAGGCTGCCCGTTCACCTACACTGTAAACACTGGGTTTTCCTCATAACATAGGCAACTGGTACACACAGTCTGCCCGATCGCCTACATTGTAAACACGGGGTTTTCCTCCTAATGTAGGCAACGGGTACACACAGGCTACCCGTTCGCCTACATTGTAAATGCTGGGTTTTCTTCAAAACGTAGGCAAGGGGTACACACAGGCTGCCCGTTCGCCTACATTGTAAATGCTGGGTTTTCTTCAAAACGTAGGCAAGGGGTACACACAGGCTGCCCGTTCGCCTATACTGTAAACGCGTTGTTTTCATCCCAACGTAGGCAAGGGGTACACACAGGCTGCCCGTTTGCATGCACTGTAAACATGGGGTTTTCCTACCAACGTAGGCAATGGGTACACACAGGCTTCCCGTTCGAATACACTGTAAACGCGGAATTTTCCTCCCAACGCAGGCAACGGATTCACAAAGAGGGTTCGTTCGACTACACTGTAAACGCAGGGTTATCCTCCAAACGTAGGCAACTGGTACACACAGGCTGCCCTTTCTTCTACAATGTAAACACGGTGTTTGCCTCCCAACGAAGGCAACGGTCACATACATGCTGTCCGTTCTCCAGCACTGTAAACACGGGGTTATCCTCCCATAGAAAGCAACGGAAACACACATGCTGTCCGTTCGCCTACACTGTAAAAACGGGGTTTTCCTTACAACGAAGGCAACGGGTACCAAAAGCGTAACCGTTTGCCTGCATTGTAAACACGAAATATTCCTCACAACGTAGGAAACGGGTACACACGAGGTACCCGTTTGCCTACATTGTAAACACGGGGTTTTCCTCCCAAGGTAGGCAACGGGTACATACAGGATCCCCGTTAGCCAACACTGTAAACACGGGGATTTCCGCCCAACGTAGGCAACGGGTACACACATTTAACCCGTTTGCCTACATTGTAAGCGCGAGTTTTCTCTCCCAACGTAGGCAACGGGTACACACAGGATGCCCGTTCGCCTACTCTGTAAACACGGGGTTTTCCTCCCAACGTACGCAACGGGTACATACAGGGTACCCGTTTGCCGACATAGTAAACGCTGGGTTCTCCTCCCAACGTTGGCAATGGTTACAAACAGAGTACCTGATCGCCTACACTGTAAACGCGGGGCTTTCCTCCCAACGTAGGCAACGGGTACACACAGGCTGCCCGTTCGCCTTCACTATAAACGCGGGGTTTTCCTCCCAACTTAGGCAACGGGTACACATGCGGTACCCATTTGCCTGCATTGTAAACACGGGGTTTTCCTCCCAACCTTAGGTAACGGGTACACAAAGGGTAATCGTTTGCCTACATTGTAAAGAGGGGTTTTTGAACTCCCAACGTATTCAGCTTGTACACACAAGGTACCCGTTTGCCAGCATTGTATACGCGAGGTTTTGCTCCCAACGTAGGCATCGGGTAAACACAGGTTACACGTTTGCCAACATTGTAAACACGGGGTTTTCCTCGCAACGACGACAACCGGTACACACAGGCTGTCTGTTCGCCTACACTGTAAACACGGGGCTTTCCTCCCAATGTAGGCAACGGGTAAACACAGGCTGCCATTCGCCTACACTGTAAACGCGGGGTTTTCCTCCCAACGTAGGCAACGGGTACACACAGGCTGCCTGTTCGCCTACACTGTAAACGCCGAGTTTTCCTCCCAAAGCAGGCAACGGGTACACACAGGCTAACCGTTCGCCTACAATGTAAACACGATATTTTCCTCTCAACGTAGGCAACTGGTGCACACAGGCTGCCATTCGCCTACACTGTAAACGCTGGGTTTTCCTCCCAACGTAGGCAACGGGTACACACAGGCTGTCCGTTCGCCTACACTATAAACGCATGGTTTTCCTCCCAACGCAGGCAACGGGTACACACAGGCTGCCCGTTCGCCTACACTGTAAACGCATGGTTTTCCTCCCAACGTAGGCAACTGGTGCACACTGGCTGCCCGTTCACCTACACTGTAAACATTAAGAGAAGAGTTTATTTAATTTGCACAGAAGATGCATAGTTAATCAATTAAAGCAAATCACTTCATTTATTTTGCAATGGAAAGTTAATTGTTTAAATTATAGTTCAGATGTTTGGTTAAGGTCTAAAATAAAATTTGGAGTTGGCTCTTAAAATAAGATGAAATTAGCTTTATGAACTTTATATTATAAACATTGTATACAGATATTGTATACAGATATTCTTGCAACAAGACCGAAGAGTAACAGTAATACAAACTAATTTATACTTTAATAGTTTTGTACTATTCTTCCAAGAGCTTCATTTCTTTTATAACATACACATGTTAAGGTGCTAATTACACGATTTCATTTTATTTTAGTATGCATCCATAGCAAAGAAAATGACCCACGTTTAAATATTTCAGATGCAGCAATGCTGTAAAGATTTGAAAATATTGTCCCATACACAGTAAGAGAAGTATTTATATATTATGCACAGAAGATGCATAATTAATGAATTAAACAAATCACTTCATTTATTTTGTATGTGTTCCTACACCTCAGTTGACTAATCATCATTTATCATTGCTTATTTCTCTGGTTTTGTTTTGGTTTATTTTCCTCGAGGATCTGTTAATACGGTTGTACAATAATATTACGATTAAAAATGTTTACCCTGAAGACTCTTTGGCGTGTGACTTTTCCAGCGCATTCACCCCTGAAACGCTGTACTATTTTTCCAGTGATTTAGTATAATGACATCATTTAGCTCAACTGGCTTTAAGGAGCCTATGGTATGGCCATTTCTACAATGTGAATAGTGCTAGTGTGTTGTGTGTCAGCGTTTGTTATTCCAAACTTTTTTAAAAGCACTGGACACATTTCAACCAATTTTCACAGGGAGCATTCTGACATGATTGGTTTGGTTTGAACGTTAAAGTAGGAAATAGTGTTGAAGTTTATATTGTACAGGGGCAAAGTGAAATGCCTTTTTCATAGTTTCATCAACTAAGCTACTCTGGGCTGCACCTTTCTGGTTATCAATTCAGTCTTAGCCACCAAAGCTCCCTTCTGGCAATTAGGTCGTTTTAAATTTGTACAAGAGAAAAAAGTCAACCTATTTCTCAAAACCGTCTGATAAATGGATTTTACCAAATTTAACAGAAACCTTCCTGACATGAAGTATTTACATAATTTGTTGTGAAATATTTACATGAAATTTGACAGATATTCTTGCATGTTCATAGGAAATCAGTTGCAAACACTTCAAAGACAAACTGTTAGTATATCAGCACTTTTGGAAAGGAAGTTTGCAAACCCCGACCTAACCGACCCTTTGGTTATGTTAGAGGTCACTGCTTGCATGTTTTAAATCAGAGCATAAGAGAACAGTGGCTTGTACATATAAAAGTGATTTTATTAGTCTTTTGATTTAGTAGTATTCAAAAAAGTAAATCGATAAGCACACGTACGTTCAATGTACATCCGCTGGTTTCTTAACTACTGGCTAAGTCAAATACGATTTTTATCACTGCCACATTTTACTTTATGTAATATACGGGATTTCAGTGTATATTAGTCAGTATAAATAAGTCATCAATATNNNATGCAGAATGAGTTTAATATTGATAGCCTTTTGCAGTTGAAAGATTGTATGGTTACCATGAGAGAAAATAGGCATTAGTAATTGAAAAGTATTAAAACATTCGCTTGTCGGTAGAGTTTTATCCATTTTAATGTATGTATCAGTGCGTGTATTTCGACCAAATGAAGAGCATTGCAGAAACCACATTTGCAGAATACGAAAGAAAAGTGGAAAACTTTTAAAAGAATGTTAGTTCCAGTCGGAACAAGGGCAGGGACATGTGCCCACAATATACACTTGCATGCAGTAGAGCACTGAATATAATTTAACCGTATTCCTCATTCATGACAGTATTGCACTTTGAGCGCAAGTTTCATGTAATTGTTAGCCATTTAATCTTCCAAGTGTTGTGCCCCAGGACATTGTACTCCAGGACATTCTTTAATCAATAATTTTTTTCAAACGAAAATCAAAGGAAAAGTGGAAAAGTGGAATCGTATTTAAAAACGTGGTAGATATTGAGTGAAGATGAAACACTTATTGCAATATTGTTAGCATCTAAGGAGACTTATTGTCCATTGTGGAATACAATATCTTGCAAAGACTTCTCCCTTTTATTTTGCCATACAAGAATAGACACTATTTTCTTAAAGTTGCGTATGTGGAACAGTGTTTCTTGTCCTTGTAATACGAGTAAGCACTTCCCAACCAAGAATATGTCCAAAAAAATATATTAGAGAAAAAAACAAACTGTATTACAATTACTGTTTAATACAGCCTCCATTATCAGAATGCGTAATTGTATTTACCCGTGATTAATGCAAAGTCCACCTGTATGACTTGCCAATGCATATTCAGCTGGCAGATGTGTAATATGGAGTACAACATTTCAGTGAAACTTTGATCATTGTTAACTGGATTTGATGGACCTTTAATGTTTGTGAACATTTGTATATAACGCATTTTCTGAGGCACTTTTGCATCTGTTGTCGCATATATTAGAATATAGTTGAATCATAAGA
>QKMX01222050.1:0-11734 GCA_003401595.1 Venustaconcha ellipsiformis
AAGAAAACGACAGGAAGAAGAAGAAGCAGAGAAGAAACAACGTCTAGGAGGAGAGAAGGATAACAGTGAAATTCACACGGTACTTTTAGATATTTTGGCAGAGTTCAGGAGTCTGAAAGAAAAATATCAGACTTTTTTAATACGATCCAAGAAAAAAAGACCTTCCTGAGCAAAACAGTCCATCTCTATCCACACACCTACTACACAAGAAATACCAACCCTAGTGATTTCTTCCAAACCATCGACAGTAACAGGTCCAGAAGTAGGCATTAGCCGTTGCATATAGATTAGGTAATTAAAGCTCATTATTTCCCATTCCTGAGTTTGTTTTTTTAAAACAAAACAAACATCCAATAGCCCTTTTCAGGGCCACGCATCTCTCTCGAAAAGAGACTACTCAAGATTTGCCAAAATCATTTAATCTCCAAATCCCTTGTTTCCAATGATGGACGTGTGTGAGTGCGTGAAAGTATGTCCTTATTACAAACATCAAAACCAAGAGACACTTACGTATTTTTTTCTGGTATATTCTCTGGTACAAATTGACAATCCAATTTCACAACACATCACTTTAAAAAGTGCATTCTTCTTCTTTCTTGTCTTTTCACTTTCTCCTTTTTAACATTTCTTCACTCTCACAGTTTTGTCCTCTTCTTCCTCACCTTCTTCTCGTCTTCTTTTCTTCTCTTTCATCTCTTTCTGTACGTTTCTGTGTTCTTCATTTTTTGAAGGTACCTCTTCTTCCTGTTCTGCACTTTTATTTGTTCCTGTCCTGCTGCTTCTTAGGGATGTATGAAGACAAATGTCCTTTCTCCTGACAATGATTATAAGTATCTTGACTTTTGTCTCTTTTAATGCCTGTCTTGCTTTGACGTTGTGGACATTCTGAAGACCAATGGCCTTTCTTAGGGTAGTAGTCCGTCTGCTTCTCTGAAGAAACAATTCGTATGACACCTAACAAAACTGATCAGAAGCTCGATCTGTGTTGGCTCTTTCATCTTTCCAATAGGGTTGAGACTGAAATGAATACTTTGTTGGAAGACACTTACCGTTATATAGGGAAGACACTGTCATTACATTTACATATAATCATTTGACCTTTTGCACTTACGATCAAACGATCGCATCAGTTCATAGAGAAAGGAGAAGAAAGTAAGAGGCAGAGACGTGACCTATTGCCTCGCACAGTAGCTAAAACCTTGTCTCAAATTCATGCCAGCCATTTAGAAGATAACATGAGTGAACCAGAAACCAGACCTAGAGAGTCTTCGCCAAACCAAAGTTCACCACCAGTAACACATGAAAAGTACTAACACATTTGACAGACGGTCAAACTCTCCTCTAGAAAATTTAGAAGCATTTCCACATCGGTGTGATTCTTTATTAAACGCACTGAAATGGTACTGTGAAGCCAAGAAAACGATTGCTTGACACTCTCCATTTATCACGACAATCTGAAGTCCCCTGGTTGGATCGAGTTTAGCAGGCTATCAGAATTGAACTTTCATAGTCAACCACAAGATTCAACACATACAGCAGTGCATAGATAAATTTCACACTACCGATGGAAAAGCGACACTGTACATGGCCCACGTTTCTCTTCACAAACGAACGGGACAACGCAGAAAAATGTTATTGGTGGACGACCTTTACAACATCAAGCGGAGCATTGTCCAAATTAACAACCCTCAAGACCAGATGTGTTTATTCCGAGCCATCGTGGTGGGACGAATGTATTCCGAGAAGAACGACACGACAATCGGACCGAGACAAACAACGAAGAGAAGCAGAACTCATGTTACAGTAAACTGGCCTATTTAAAGACACGCCCTGTAGCATTCCAAATATGCAAACATTGCAAAACTTCTTGGCTCCACGCTACACCGTGAAAGTGTACCCTCAATAAGTGCTAGGACCTCTGTTATTTCGAAGCTAAATTTTCAAGGACGGAAAATACTTTCGGTCTATCATCACGATGAAGATTTCGATGAAATTACCAGTATCACCGGATTCCTAGATGCAGTTAGTTTTGTGAGAAATGTGACTATAGGTATAACTAACGAGCAATACAAGCACTGTGGATAAAAATGCCATGTATGTTTGGCCTCTAAACTCTGTCTTCACGAAGGACAACAACGAGTGCATTGCCCAGCTAGTCAGCGGACTTTTGTCAGCCCTACCTGTTATCAGCAACATCTGAAGACTCAAGGCTCACAGCAGAAAAGTGCTTGCCAACTCCTGAGATTGTGCCTTACACTGAACAATACATGAGTACCAACAGTGCCAAGACACACGTTTGTCGACGAAAGAAACGATGTTACATTTGTCAACAAATCATGGACTTGTAACACCGATGCTACATTCATGAACACCAAACTCAACAGGAAGTGGAAGATGATGACCAGAAACAGAAATGGAATTTCATTTTCTTTCATTTTGAATGCATCCAAGAGAACGGCATTCACATTCTTCTTTCTGCTTGTCTCATCTAACGAGCAAGAAGTGCATCCAAGAGCCTATATTTTATCTTTATTCTCACTGCAACAAGTTTCCTGTTAGACGTGAAAATTCTTTCAAGGTCCTAACACGCTGGCCGAATTTGCCCAATCGATCTTAGACTCTATCGACTAGAGGTGGAGCCAAGAGGACATCGAACGTAACGGAGATTATAATCGCTATGCCACAGTGATGGCTCACGATTTCTAGGGATATGATGGACAATTTCTTCTGAAATACTATACGTAACAAAGTACCGAACGTCCTAATGTCACCATCAACGAGCCAAAGTTTTTTCCATGCAAGTGGGACATGTGCAGTTTAACATTTCGATGAGTTACTTGGTCATGCCGTTGATTCCAATGCCTAAAACGTTTGGAATGTCCAAAAGCTATTTTCCGCATTTTTCAATACCGAAGCCAATCAACATGTCGTTCTGTTACATTTGCCTGATGCTTACTACTACGACTCGGACAACATGCACACCGAACAACGAGTCGCTTTCTCTCCATGGTACCACTCTAACGCCTCTCCGAAGTGGACATTATACGGTGTTGCTGTGGAAAGTTTCGAGAACTTTTCATGGAGCAGGGAGTGATCGATCCTTTGAAAGACGCCTGCACCATTGCCAAACCGTGTTGATCGCGTACCACAAACGATACAAGCCCGAAAACACCCTGGCTGTCATCCACCATCAAAGGACCAATTTTGTCAAACGTCAATACTAGGTTGAAGCCCTTCTCTAGCTACATTAATAGTGCGACAAGAAATACAAATTGATACAACATGACAGAAACGGACCAGGCGAAAAAACCATCGGAAAGTATTCGATGGATAGTTCGGACTTATTAACCCCAAGATCGTCTACGAGTTTAACGGTTGATTATTTCATTGATGTCCGACCAGTTACCTTCAACGTCAAACTGAAGATTAGTTTTCATAATGTACCATGAAAGACTTCTACGAGACCACTTGTCAACGGCGCTTTAAATAAGAACAACCAGAATACCAAGTGATGGAAATGTGGGAATCGTTTGAAAACCGAGTTTAAGCGTATCGTGGAATGTTACAAGGTTGTGGACCCTCTTAACCTTTGGGATAGTTTGTACGGAGAACGGACGAATACCACCTGTTTGTTTTACCACACCGCCGAGAAGGAAAGAGAAGAAAGCAAATGCTTGGACGTGTGTTCGCTGTATCCTTACGTGTGCAAATANTGTCACTTTTACCACAGGGCACCCACAATTGCTGACGCCAAAATTGACCTGGACAACATTAGACAATACGTATAATTAATCAAATATAAAGTATTGTGTCCCATGGACTTGTACCATCCCGTTTTACCTAACAATTGTTTCCCTTGTGCCGTACATGTGCCGAAATGTGGAACCAGGACCAACCTTGTCAGCAAACCCAGGAAGAATGCACCTTGACGGAAACGTGAGGCATCGTCGAGTTGTTTAAAACTTTGGATCTGGGATACCAATTGTTAGAAATGTACTAAATTTACCACTTTCCCAAACCAGAACAGTACCACAAGGGTGACGAAACTCAGAAAGGTATTTTTGCAGACTAAGTGGATGCCTATTTGATACTCCTGAAGACCAAAAGTAATTCAAAGAGAAATACTTTTGCGTAGGAAGGCATTGCTTTAAACCACATCAAGAAAAACGAAGGAAGGCGATTGTTTGCTAAAGGGATGTTAAATTTCTTGTGGAACAAAATGGCACAACGACCATGTTAACCCAAGAAGAGTTGATTGCCCGATCCTTCACCCTACTTCTAGATGATTCACGACAAAAACATATGTATGAAACAGTTGCGGTGTGTCACTACACCAGTTTGAACAGAAAGAGACCGCTTACCTGGAATATCCTCGATGGTCTTCGCACTGTCACAACCTACCTTTAGTGGCACCCAGTAATCTTATGATGGATATTTTACAAGAGAATATTTGTGGTTGCCTATTTGAGTTGAGAGAACGCATTTACCGATAGTTTGTCAAAATACAAGTCCTACGCAAAGAACAATTGCATACATTAAGTCACCAATGTTTGAATCACTGGTACCTAAATGCTATAATTGGACTGATTTTGATGACAGCGTTCCAGTGGTCAAACATTGATCGACTATTCGAGTACACGAAGGCTTTAAATGCTACTGATTATACTTACAAATTGTCCATACGGCACCGAATTCCAGAGGAAGATGTAGAAGATTACCAAACTTTTTTTTACGCGGACTAATCTTTGATGGAGAGATAACTTATGTGTGTGACATGCAAGTTAGTGACTAAGAATTTAGATTCGCCACTTGAGTACGATCAGTTCTGTGCAAAACGTACACTTATTACCATCGACAAAAAGAGGCAAAAAACTTGCTACCATGCCACGACCTTTAGAGTTGTGCTACAACAAATTTCATGGAAGGAAATCAATGGCACGATTCATACTGTGGAGGATTACCAATGCTTATTACAAGAACTGTGTCCATTGAATTGGAGTCGACGTGTGGTGTGTGTTTTATTGACTTCATTTCTGGGTTTAGTTTACCAGGCGATTGCTTGTGGTTTTTGTACAATCTGTATTATGAGGTACCACCAAAAACATGAGGGTGTAAACGTACACGAGAGACTCATTCTTTTAAAAGCCTTGCGCTTTCATCCAGATACTACTCGACCTCAACTGGATTAAAGATTCATCAGCGTTTAATCACTGAAGATGTTTACAACGATTTGTGTATAGCTTGTGACTTACACCCTCATTGACCGGGTGTAATTGACTGGAAAAGTTTAGGTTTCAAGGCTTGGACAAAAGAGCGGCAAGATATGCCCTAGATTTGTGATAATAAATTCAAACGTTCAGTGATTACGTTTCATTTAGAGATGTATTAGTCACTGTACCAGAGAAAGCATACGACACCGATGAAAACCATTCCATTTAGGACACGATAATTATTGATACGAACATCCCCGAAAGACTATAACGGGAAGACTTCTGTTTGACTGTGCCAAGTTTATAGCCGCAAAGTGCATTATAAACTGTCCCTAGGACACCACAGCTTCGTCGCCAAACATTTTGTACAGTGACTTGTTTATATTCCACTTTGATCGTTTTGATGTGTATTTTATCNATGTACTTAACCATTTGGCTTTTATGTATTATTTTATTCCTTTTTTGTTCCATTTTTAAAGTTTTTTTTTAAAAAAGTGTCCTGAAAAAAATTTAAAAAAATCTTGACTTGCCTGTCTTCATTTCAAACATGACATTCCTGGCACTGTGTTCACCTCTAATATCTCTGCTCCCTCTTCCTCCACTTTCAAAGTCATCGACAGCAACTTAAATAGTGCCAATTGGATGCCTTGTATCTTCGGCAGCCGTTTAAAATGTTAATTGCTGGACCTAGCGATTTAGGCAAAGCCGAATTTGTCAAACGTGTGATAGAACATAAACATCATTTGCTCAATCGTCCACCTTTACCTATCATGTGGTGTTACAAAGAGCTAGGATCGGCGAACAGCCTCCTGAGAGAAAGTCAAGGCGTTAACAGCGTGTATGTGGAAGAAATTCCTGGCGAAGACGACGGGATCGTGTCTGAGCCCAGTCAAACTCGTCTGGTCGAGTTAACCATATAAATCTATATAAAAAAATCACTGGGTTAATTTTGGTACGTCTCACACATCATCAACATTACGTCAATTCAGTCTCATCTTCACGTCTAATTTAGTCGTGCCTTGTACTGCATTAGACAGAAAAAAATCTATAAATACGTGTTAGTCACAGATAAATCATTCGATGGCTTACGGTGACAGCACTTTATTTACTGAAAGGCATCATTTACATTCCGCATCAAGCCAAACGCTTTTTTGAGAGAAACAAAGTAGCCTTGACGCAACTGGCAGATCTCCGCGTCGACACGCAAATCAAACAACAAATCATTGTGAAAACTGAGCTAGTGGTGCTGTAAGAGGTGTAACCATTTGCTACCTCTTAAAATGGGATCCCAATGACCCCAAAGTCATCCCCAAGACAAAAGACACTCCCCGACCCAAACGTACCGAGAGGAAAAAGAGCAGAGGTGTCAAGACCAGGTTACAGCCTAAGAAAACTAAATGCCCTCAGACAAATAAACACAACCCACCCCCCGACCCCAGAAAACAGCTTCTTTCCTTAAGATAGGCACTTTGGCCACGCGTAACCTTGCGTTCAGAAACCACGACCTGCAGCGACGGTGACCGCTTCTCTAGTAGCTTTAGGTTCCACTTCTCCGTGATGCCAGGAAACCCCAATTTCACACCCGTTTTTCCCCCATTTCACGCAAAAATGGAAACCCTTGTCTCCAGGAACTTCTCTTCCAGCAGGTGACACCCTTCACCTCTTTAGCCACTGCGTCTGTTGATAACGAAGTACCCTCCCCCCCCAAAAAAAAAATCGAATTCCAAGAGAAATCGGGCATGCTACAGAGTTTATTAGATTTATTCAAACAAGAACTGTCCCGATTTAGTCAAGTGCGAACGCCTCCACTACACGTTATGCCTGTCATCAAGTTGATGCAACGTGAAGACAATCAGTGGCGATGCATTTCACTATAACAACAACCTGGGATACACGAATAGCATCAGCGTTATTATGCTAGTAAACACCAAACGATGTCACCCGCCAGAAGTGCACACCTCCCTCATCGTCATTCTCTTGTCCATAAAGAAAAGGGAAAAGAAAAGGACAGTCTCGCAGTTTGGCTAGGCATCCGAATAAACGCTTGGCCAAGCATCGACGTCTACCTCAGAAAGACCACATAGTTCAAAGATAAAGAGAAGCAACCAAAGGGAATGATTAATTGGCAATATAGGAAAAGTCGTCACATTTTTGATGAAGCGACCGTCAAAGAGTTCCTCGAAAAGACTAATTACAAACCCTTCGACCTTCTCCAAAAATAAGATTAAATGGTGCGTGCCAAGTTATCGACGTCAATATATTTTTGTGTGTGCTCTGGTGTAAGCTAAGATGTCACACCTGAGAAGAAATCCATTGTATACCCCCAAAGTAAAGAAAATGAAAGAAATGTCACTCCACCCATGCCAAAACAACTTATTCAAACAACCTCCATAAACGACAGCGATTCTGTGTGTAAATGTGCTCTGAATTTCTTGAAAGGAACGATACCACAACTATCAACATCCAGCATTGGTTGGATTAAAAAGATGATGGCAAAAAGCCCTTCTTCCTCAAACGAGAGAAGGAAGGTGAAGACAGAAGTTGAACAAGAACCATCTACCCCTATTCAGACATCCTCCTTTCCCTCGACATCTATTACTCACCGGACATGCGAAGCATTACAATCCAAGAAATAGCACACGAAGAAAAAAGGAGAACCTTGAAGAGTGGGCAACTTATTTTAAAAAAGGAAAATGTGTTAACCAGCATTTACTACGATCCATCACATCCTGCCGGTTACATGGGAGTTTAAGAATTATATCGTGCTGCCAAAACAACACTGAAAAGTGTCCGTTTACCTCAACTGCAATAATGGTTACAAGAATATGTCATGCACACGTTACACAAACCCACTTGACTATAATATTTAAGAAATCACACCCGAGTGGAAGGCATTGATCATCAATGGCAAGCCGATTTAACCATTGTCTCTCATTTGGCCACCTACAATCGTGGCTACAAATATTTTTTGTGTCGGCATCTTTTCCAAATTTGCATGGGTCGTGCCATTGACTTATTAATGTCTTATTAACGGGTTAGTGCCAGCCTTAAAACTGGTGTTAAAACAAAGCTGTCGTCACCCCTTTGATGGCAAACCGACAAAGGCACCGAAGTTCTGAATTAATCTTTCCAAGAAGAATTAAAGAAACGAGACATTAATTTTTTTCACCACCGACAATCCAAAAACAAAAGCTAGCATTATCGTGGAACGTTTGCAACGCACCTTGAAAGAACGCATGTGGAAATATTTTAAGCATCAACACACTCTCGAGTACARCAACATTTTTATGTACCTGGTCAAAAAGTACAACCAGTCTTAGCATTAAATTATCGCATGTGCCCACCCCCACCCTCTCACAGGTGACTCCCGACTGTGAAATAACCGTCTTTGAGCACCTGTTCAGTACGCCATCGACTGTGACTGACACCAAGAAAGGAGTGAGATTAAGTGTGCATTGGCAAAACCAATCGCACTTACGACAAAGGTTACTTACCCAACTTTACCACCGAATATTTTGTGTCACGAGTGTGTGGCTGTCATCCTGCTGTCTATAAATTGGAAGACATGAACGAGGAGTGTTAAAAGTAACGTTCTACTTGCCCGAGTTACAATGAGTGACAAAAAAAAGAAGACGCAGTGTATGATATCGGAAGCATTCTAGATCAAGGATCCCAAAAAGTTGGGGAAAACGTGTCAAAGAAGAAAAAGTAAGTTGGAAAGGATTATCTTCCAAGTTTTGATTCTTGGATCGANGCTTCGCAAGTCATCGACTATAAAAAGAAGTGACCATCATGCCCTCCGACACATCCTCAACCGCCACAGTGATCATTCCTTCACCTAGTTCTTCTCTGTTTGATTTACAAAATCAACCCTTGCGTTGGTGGTGGTGTTCAGAATGTGTCAACGGTGCTGTCATTATCAATTTGAGTTTGCAACAAAGACAAACAATTGTGGACAATTTTACTTAGCAGTTTCATCGATTACCTTCTTTCCAATCCTATCCAGAAAAACTCTAACGGTAACAACCCGAGTCTTGCTCCCAATGTCAGTCAACCTTCCAATAGTCACCAACAAAATAACAATAACCCTCTTTTGGACACTCCTGTGACCTTCTGCAACTGCTTGTACAACAGAATTCTGGAATTATGAATAACCAATTTTACTTAACTTTACACATTGATTGCTCTATAGATATATTTCCTCACAATACTTTGTGCTGTTTCACGGCCAAATTACCATAGGGCATCCAACTTGATCACGAAGCCAATTGGGAAGTGGTTTTTGTCGAAATCATTCATCCAACACAAATTAAAAACATTATTGAAAATCAAAACACTTTCCACTTCAAAATCATAAACAAACAAGTGCAAAAAGCCATGAATGAAATCGGGTTTCTATGCATAAAAAATACAGCAAGCAATACATCATTCAATAGGTGGTGGACACGATTACTTCCACGTTCGAGGAAGTGTTTGGCAATATCCTGGACCAAGCGAAACGAAGTGTCATCCTCGAGTACCATAAAGTGGTTCGTCGCCAACTGTTGAAATTTAAGGATACTATAAAAAGTTGTTCATCAGTTTTAATAATAGTTTGTTTGAACTTTTGGGTCGAGACACAAACATTTCAACCCGAAGATAAACAGCAATGCCAAATTTTACTTGTATTTTAGATTCACTGTAGAACTGAGTGGATGATGAGATTTGATTTTTGTGTACACCGATGTGTTTGAGTACCACGTGGTGGGTCACACAGCCACACCGTTACTGCGAGTCATTCCTTACAAAGTTGATTCTGCCACGACCAATGACGATGAAGGTGGCAACACGCATCAAGTTCGCAGCGAGTTTGTACATCCTCATTATTTACCGGTCAGTATATCATATTTCGAGACTGTGAACATTGCTATAATAGGAGATCGAGGACAAAATACTCGAGTCTCCAAAGGAAAAGTCACGGTGAAACACCACTTTCGAAAAAGATTCTCTAACGACTTGTAAGTCATTATCAAGAATACCAAGTATGCTAATTTGACAGCGAGGACATGGTTAATATATATGCTTAAATATGCCTTTCGTCCGGTGTCTCCCGTCTTGAAGCCAATGGTAACACGGGGATTGCACGCCATGAAGATGCCGCTTTGACGCAAAGGAAAGGATTTCTCCAGAATCTCACCATCGACAAACAAAACCCCAAACAAGTATTTTTGAGAGCAGGCAAAAATGTCTTGCTTTGACTGGAAAAGACAATTTGGGCCGGAGAGAAACTCTTACAAATGCCCTGGAAGCTGCCGAGTCAGGCATTCCTGCTTCCCTGACTCCAAGGCAAAAAGAGACGATGCCTAAGTCATCCCTTCAGAGGACTTCAGACCAACAGAGCCAGAAAGACCAATGAAATAAGAACCGTCATTGAATTAGCAGTTTTTGTTATTAGCAAATAGAGAGAAAAATGATGCATCGAGAATCTTCTTCATGTCCGAAGTCAAAACTGGATCTATTTGTTATGCGGACACTATGATGACGATGCCAAATTTCAGTGGGTAGAATTTCCTCAAGTCTGCTCTTTGACGGATTCGAGTTTAAAATCAAAGGTTTGATCATTGGCATCGTTGCAGCCCTGAACAGATCCATAGATCAAAATTCTTTCGAGATTTAGCATTTCAGCGTGTGTAAGATCGAGGTAAGTCGATATGGCAAGACCTTGTGTACCAGACCCTTTGAACCTGACTTTGACAAGAAGAATTATTTGAGTCGTACTTGTCCCTATTCGAAGCTACCGGGCAGCTAGAGACTAAATGTAGTGACAGTATTACGTACAATGATTATACAAGGGGGTTACGCTTTTGTTGGCTTTTGATTCCACTCCAAATCAAGGCAGCGACGAGAGACATTTCCACCCTATAAAATCCGGACACCTGCGGGTGAATCTTCAGTTTGCAAAAGCTCTAACCGAGATGGTGAACTTCATCTTGTATGACGAATTTTATAATACGATAGAAATCAACAGTTAGAGAGAAGACATTCTAGACTATAAGAAGCTATGGAAGAATTTCATCCAGCATTGAATGGTAGAGAATCTTTTGAAATTAAATTATAGGATATCATGGAAGCAGAACCATCCACCAAAAAGACAAAGAAAAAAGACAAAGACGAAACGGACATGGTCATGTCCAGGTTGCAAGAACAAAAATAACATTTAGTCTCCTGTTTTGCCAAATACCTGGCGAAAACCATTACAGGTTTGACCCAGAAAGGTTCCTATGGATGTCAAAAAAATTATCCCAGTCCAATTAAACTCGATAAATCCTAATGATAAGTCAAGAAGACAAATTGGACGAGTATGTGGAGGAACCTTGTGGTCTCATTTCTGAAGAAACAGTGATGTATCAATGGTAAAAAAACTTCCGTGATCATTCTTTCTCTTCACTGACTGCTCTAGAGAGCCATCGCATCGAATCTCTCATGGCTCAGAATACGGTGACGAAGAGAAGATACTATTACTTGAAACAGATTTTCAAGCGAAA
>QKMX01222107.1:0-10871 GCA_003401595.1 Venustaconcha ellipsiformis
GGTATATCATAGAATAGATTTGCAATAAAAATGTTAATTATATCCAAGTCAATATGATATTTTTGATCTCTTTTGCAAATGTAAATCTTCTTACTGGAAATTTAATGTCCGGCAATTTAACGAATTTTTCAATTAATACAAAATGTATTATTTTGATAAATGGATTGTGTACAAAAATTAAAGGGTATGAAAAAATACACGAAATATGGTACTGTTTAATTTTGATGGACCTAAATGAAAATGGTACCACTATGACCTTGAATATATCTTTTAAAGTTGGATTTTCAGCAAGTGACTTCTTATTGTGTCTTGTTAGTCCCAGATGAAAATAGTGCATATGTGACATTCAGTATGACCACCATGGTTGCCTTTTTGAAAACCGTCTTCTCTACTCTTAAATGAAAAGTCATTTTGACATAGAATTTTTGTCATACAAGATCTTTTGATATATAATGTGTCCTAAATTGAAATGATACTTTTATTGAATATGACCACTTTGTTGGCCATCATGAATATATTGTTATATCTTTTCCTCCCTATTCGATATCTTTATGAACATTGGGTATTTGACATAGACTTGTTATGATACTAAGTTTGTCCTAAATGAAAATGGTTGCATCTATTGTGCCTGCTAAGATGACTGTTTTGAAAATCTTGCTGTCACTACTCCCTTGTACGGATTGTCATCCCTAGGGGTTTTAACCAAGAGACTTAAATTGATGCCTGCTATGTCCAAAATAAAAAAGGTGCCAGTCTGACATCCAGTATGTCAATAAGAGCAGCTAATTTGAATATCTTGATTTCACTGAATTATATCAGAGATAGTTTCAACACTCAAGAGTTATAAGGTAGGAATGATCTTACATTGTAATCAGTCACTAGAATGACAGTCCTTTCAAGGACACTTGTTTGTGTTTCTTTTTATCTGCCCTGTTGCATAATTTACTTTCATTTGTCTGTCCAGTGTCACTGATTGTGAAGGTTTTTGATAATTCACTTGTGTAGCATCACCAATCTACTAGTAAGCAGTGTTGGGTGAATTTAATACTAACCTTTAGTTGTTCCAATTTTTTGCTGTATTTATAGATTTTGTTTTAGCATTCACTAATACATCAAGGTATTGGCAACTTTGGGTATAAAAATGGAGCATGGGTCACTCATACCACCAACGTCACATGTTGTCATGGGAGATAACAGAGGTAGTGTAGCCCTTGTGCTGTGGACAATGCCCTCTTGGCTGCCCTCAGGGTGGATTGAGTTTGAGACCCATGTTGTATGGCATGTGTATACATGGTTGTTGCCTGATTTGTTGTTTGTGGACCAGTGAGGTTTGGGACTTTCTGAAAAGCTGCAAGGATTAATACACTGGAAGCAGGTTCAATCCTTATTTTCCTCTTCTGAGGATGATCCCTTCTGTTCCCAGAATGGGGTTGCAACACTTCTTGGAGTAATGATGTCACATGCTGTGGCAGCATTACAAAGGCTGTCTGCATCAATTCTGTCACTTCCTGGTGTATGAAACTCAGCTTGCTCAATGTAAGAGTTTACTAGCCCACTTCCTGGAGTACAGAAGTTTTCAGACTTGGTGGAAGAGATTGCTTTAGCATTTCCTGGTATATAGAAGTCACCTGTGGCAATTGTTAGGAATGTCTATATTTTTTGTATCTCCTGGTACATGATTTTATGTAATTTTTGTAATATGTATTCATGTCTGTAAATTGTTGTGATTATCTTTAGTTAGATCTTGCCTATGTGACTAGGGTCTAGTTTAGTAATATTAAGATCATTAAATTACATTGGGTCTATAAATAGATGCTTCCATATGTGTTTAAGTTGCTAATAATAGTCCTGATAATAAGAATTGTTGATGAAGTTTCTGTTAATTTGTGATTGGCTGGTTGATTTGGATAGTACTAGAAGCATGAAGTAATTTTGCATTGGAAGGATAGATCACATAAATAGGTATTTCAGAATATTTATTGAGTAGTGTATGAGCTGTCACATGGTGGTTTGTTGTGTGTGAAATACAGTCATAATAGAAAGTGTATATATAAGGAGAGAACTGAGCAATCAGAGTCCATCCTATTTTGATGTCATTTTTATTGTGATACTTTTGTAGACATATTTTATGTTTGGACTGTTCAGTGGAAATAGGAAGTGCTTATTGTTTGGACTATAATATTATTTTGCAACGGTTGTGAATTTCTTAGAGGAGTTCTTTTCAGGATGCCATTTTGACAACATGATGATTTTTCGAGGACCAGTATATTTCTAGTTCTGAAGTTTTTATAGATTCACTTTCACTTCTTTTGGCCTTTATTATTACTCTCAGGATTATTTTGGAGTTGCTTCTTAATACTTTAAGTTCATTGCACAATTCCATTTATAACTTTGTTGTTTAAATTATTTGTCAAGTTTTACAAACTTTTTTGGATTTTACCTCTTTCTGTTACTTAATTTATGACCATACAGTCAGAACACTGTGGCACTTATTGGTGTTCAAAATTAACAACCCTTCAAATGAAAACACACTGTCATTTAATGAAGTTGCCTGATTCAATAAGAGAGGTGCCTTGAGTTAGTAAGTCTCCCATTTTAAATTGGGGAGATGTTGGATGTAGGAATCTTCAGCACTTCCCAGCATAGGCGAAGGAGAGTGAGCTCCACCTTCCTGATGCAGTGCAAGTACAGATATGTTTCATGCTAATAGACCTTGAATTAAAGGAAGCTCTCATTGATCAGTTGTAGCTTAGGGACTAGAGAACAGCCACCAGTTGATGAATCAAATTACAGAAAAGTTTGTGACTGGGTGTTGTTCACCAGGTCACCATGATGTGTCTACTGACAATAATGGAAGTCTGTCACTGTTCAGTGATCACCAAGTGGTCATGATGTACTTGGCACTACTCAGCATACTATATAATGCTTAGTACCAGGTCAGACTTTGGACACTAGATGATGTACCCGGTGATGCTTATTGAGTTCCTGTAATTGGGCAACTAATCAGAAGGAATTTTTCTATGTTTGCCACCTTCCATGCAGGAAAAACATTTCAATGGATAAATCTGTCAAGGATAGGCAAGACAATCTTAACAGAATGCTTGCTGAACCAATCCATTGTGGACTTGCTGTTCCTACTTTGGGGAACTCTTCTGTTGGATTTGTTTGTTGAACAACATGCTCCTTTTGTGCATTTCCCCAATCACTGCCTGCACAATAGAACTTGGCAGTAGAGACTTTGAGTCTGAACTGAGATCACGTTTGTGTATGCCTTCCCTTCATTGAGGTGGCTGCCACTGATCCTTCACAAATTCGGGCACTCATATTAGTCCAGCTCATTTTGATAGCTCTTCTATTCCCCTTGTGAATATTGTTCAGTGATTTTCTTGATCTGCTGGTGGGCCATCCATGGATGATTCCTCTAGAGGAATGACCTTCATTTGTAACACAGGGACTCTCTCTAGCACAGCAGTTCACAGATTCACCACCTTTACTCTTGACTTATCTCAAATGATCTCTCTGGAAGGAAAAAGTTTCATTCAGAATTGTTGTGTGCTTCATTCAGACCTGGAGAAGTTTGATGTCTAAGATATATGATACCAAATGGAAATTTTTTTCTGATTGTTTTTTTTTAAAATAGAAAATTGCAATCCTAGCTGACTCTGTGTGAGTGCTGTAGTTGATTTGCTCCTCTAAATTCCCTTTGAAGAAAAACAATGCTTTGTCTCAACTATTAACTGCTATTGAGCTGCCCTTTCCAACACCCATACACTTCGGAGATATGATCAGATATTTAGAATTACAAAAAGCAATGTCTCTCTCCGTAATGCCTAAATGGAATCTGTGTTGCATCTTGTGGTCTCTTATACCCCCATGAGCTTTCCTTGGGCTGATGCTCCCTTGAGACCCTCGCCCTCTAAACAGTTTTCTTGTTTGCCTTAGTTGCTGCAAGATACAGAAGTGAACTTAATGTCCTATTCATAGATCAGCTTCCGAGGGCATTATGAGTCAGTCTCTCTTCTTTGTGAACCAAGTTTTTATTAGCAAAAACCAGATATCCAGTCTCAGCCGTATCTTGGCTGGGAAAGGTTAAGATAGACTTTTGTCTTGTTATAGCTGTATGTTATTACTTTGTAGGATCTGAAGAGAGATGGAAAGGTACAAAATGTTTTCTCACAGCCAATACAATTTTGGCTGATACTTCAGCTCCCATTAAGAGAGCTAATATGAGGCCCTTACTGATAGGAACCAATCTTTTATGAAGTTATAGCCCCTGAGGATCGGACTAGTGTTTTATCTTGGGCCTATCTAACACATTTCTTTTTGTAGGATGTGATAAAAGTTTTATTTTGGCATTATTGCACTACTATTTCTTGTTTCAATTTCACTCGTTGGCCTAGCTAGGTGAGGGCATCTTCACACTGAGCCTGATTGTCATTGCTCAGAAAGTGGACTATGCAGATTCCTCCCTTAGTAGTCTTCTGCTGTTCTGTGAGGTTGAATACTCGATGTGTTGCTTTTCATTCACTAGTTGTGGGTTCATCAGCCTCCCACTTAACTGACAATAATGAGGGTTAGGCTGTTACTGATATTAAGATGTATTTGGAGAGTGGGGGGGGGGTAAAACTAATTTTAATAATGTAATTCCTGCATGTTGTTATTGCCAGATTCCCTTCTCCCACTCTGTTCTTGATATCCCAATATGAAAGGTGTGCGATTGAAAGAATTATGAAATTTAGACAAATGTCTGTGCATGTGCCATGCATCCAGTGGTCTGGAACTTTTGGTTCTCACTTATATGAGGACCAAATTTTGTTACGCTGTTGGGGTATATCACCAGAAAAATAGTAAACCTATGTAATAACAACAGGAAAGTATTACATCATTAAAATTAGTTAACACTGAAAAACTACATTTTTCTTCCTTCCCTCCTTTTTGTTCTATTCCCCTTTATTTTTTGACAAGATGGGAGCTCCACCTTTAAATAGAATCCTGGCTGCATCTCTGAGGGTCAGATGGAATCTTCTGTGTCTCCTTTGGATATTATCAGTGTTCATATGAACCTCTGAGTGAAGCTTCCTTTGACATTCTTGGTTTGCCTGATCTTTGCATCAGTGAAGAGAAGTGTTGTCTATATTCTTTCAGTGGAGAAGGATTGTTTATTGTTCATTGAATACTATGATTTGGCTTGTGTTGTTTAGCAACCAGGTTTTCTGGCTCAGAATTAGTTGTCCTTGCTCTTGTTAAGATTCACAGTCTCTGTTGTGCCCGTGTTCTGAATGATCAATATGGGTTATTTTGCTAAAGTTGAGCCTTCAGGTTTTATTTTGTCTACCATCAATAGGAGTGAAGGATTTGAATCTTTTCTTTCTCCCTTTCATGGGTTCCACTGATTTGTTAAGCAGTTACCATTTCTGGATGGATTGTGATCACTATCGCAAGATCTTATCATTCTGTCACCAAGAGGAATCTATTTTTCATGAAATTAATGCCCGTTTTGTGGGTTTTGCGAATCACATATTTTTGGAAGTTTCTTACGTCTGGTGATTTTACTCTACTTTTCGATCCTTACTGTTGAGCATAGGAATAGAAGAATGAAGGAATTTACTTCTGACCTTTACTCCAGTTTTTGACAATAAAATATTGCCAAAATAGTTGCCAGCTATCAGTAGGAAATGCTAATGAGGAAGAATAAGTGCATTTTTTTGTACGAATTTGTTAGTCCATTAGCCTTTCTCCTAACTAGTGAAATCAGCTATGGAATAGTAGCACTTAATGTATTAATGCTGTTAAAATGTAGGTATTTTGGTTTGTAGTTATAATATTATGACACATAAAGGCTGCTATTGTGATGACAGTTCCTTGCTCCGTCCTGGCTCTGATACCCTGTTGGCTATGACTAAGTAGTCGGACTCGGATCATGGTGTTTTTCAGTTCTGAGTCTCCAATTACCAATTGAGAAGGGAATATTTAGCTTAAATATTCTGAAAGGGAAATTAATTGGAGTCTTTTTTCCCTGAAAAAGAAATACATGTTATCATGACAAGGTGTGTTGAATATCTCAGTAGTCATGATATTTTCAAGGTGAAGGTCACAGCTCTACTTTCCCCTCAATCTCTGTCACTTGAAGTAGATTTTAAAATTTGGTTGGGATTGTTTCTCTTAGAAATGTATTGTCTTTCCCAATATATTCATGGTGAATAAAGGCTGTGTATGGTTCATATTTTAAATGGTTTAACAGATTACTTAAGGTGATGATGAGACATGTATCTATAATGATTATATACAAGAAATTGATGATGTTATGTTAAAATTGGGCGTGGTGGGATTGAGAATTGTATATTTAGGTTATGGAGTTCTACTCTGACCCATATTTAGTGCAAATGACTCTTGATTTACAAACTAGGATCTGTAACATCCTCTATTTTCTGAAGCAATTTCTTAGTTGCAAAGGTTTAAATTCTTTTTTATGAATAAAGAACATATCATTCTTTGTGTTTGAAATTTAACTCTTTTCATCATTTTATTCCTATTTATATAGATAGCTTTTCCATTGCATCCAATGATTTACAGAATTGTCTAAAATTTATTAGGAGAATTTATTTTTCTTTGTACTAGTATGTGCCAGAAACACATATGGTTTCAATTGTAAGGAGCGTTGTGGCGGCTGTCTGAGAGGACCATGTAATGGAAGCACTGGTTTATGCCCCACTCGAGAGTGTACTGCAGGATGGATCTATGATGATTATTGTCAAACACGTAAGTTTATGCAAAATTTAAAGAGCTTGTATTTTACCTTAAATTGCATACATGTTGTAATTAATATTATTTGCATTATGTTATGATTCAGATGTTTTTAGGCTTTTGAGGTTTGTCTCGGTTATGATACCAAGTTTTTCAAAGGATATTCATTTCAAAACCTCCAATCAATTACCATATATACTCACATATAAGCGGAATAATTTAGGAAAAAAATAAATGCGTGAATGAAGAGGAGGGGCCAGCTTATTGACGGACCAAAGTCTAAACTTGAAAGTTTTTAAATTTTTGTTTTGAATCATTTTTTCCATGTTCTCAGACTATTAGGTATGTAAATAAATTACATTTTTTGGGTCCCAACACTTAACTGTTATAAACTACTATGATTGTTTTTGATATTATTTGCATTAAATTTTGCAGATTTTYTGATTTCTCCAACACATAATTAAATAAAGGTAAATAATGACTTCATAATTCATGGGCCGGTTTGAGATTACCCAGGAGTGAAGGCTATACTATAATGTATAGTACTTACACAGTGGATATTGTGCTTAGCATTACTTTAATCATTATTTATTCCCAAACATATTAGATGCAGATTTTGCTTTATTCATTGCATCGACCAAATTACATTCTTCCAGATAACATTTCTGCTAGTCATTAATAGCTGTTTCTGTTACATTGAGGCACATGCTCACAAGTTACTAGTTTTCAATGATATAAGCAGTCTTACAAATTGAGGTAATCTTTATGAAATGGTACAAAGATTTTATTATTCAAAGCACATAACCAGCACAACTGTTACATGTTCATGAAAGAATGGTAATAATAAAGGGTTATTTTCTGAATATAAATTGAACAAGATAATCATCAGTCTCTTTTTGTTTTGTGTTTTTGCTGAACAAAATCAAATGTTCCACACATTGGAAAGCTGGATGTTTTGGCATCTTTGTTTATAATTGGCAGGTTTGTCCTTTTTTTTCCCCCAGTTAATTGTTAAAACCCTGATATTTATGCAGGTTAAGAGGAAATTTTGACTGGGGTTTGTACCAGTACTTTGATGTGTAAATACTTTTCACTTCAGAATATTAGTATAAATATCATAGTTTTGTAAAGGGGGTGCAAGGTCGGTTTCTTGAAAGGAAATTACAACTCATTTTTTTACGGTATAATTTTTGAAGAAATATTTCAGAAACTTCATTATTGTATTTTGGATATATCATTAAAGTTTAGTGCAGTGGTGCCCATGATTCAAATCCAAGGGATGTACTTCATTCAGTATAATTTACTTTATTTAGCACATGTTCAAACCTCAAATATACATCTGGTGGTTTTATAATGTAAATATGCTCACTAGCCTAAATGTGAGCATTGAACCATACTAATAGTTGTTTATTGCTGTCATATTAGATCACATTTTAATTAGTTAGGTATTTACAATTTCAGGAAAATGAAAGTGTAATTACTGGTGCCTTGACATTAAAAGTCTAATCCAATAACACATAAACAATAATTAACTTGAGTCTAAAAGGAGAAGTAGTGTTACAGCAACCTGCAAATGTTCAAGTCTTATCATTGATCAAGTTATACACGAATCTGAATTAGGCAATAACAGTTAGGAAACAGAAAAAAATATTTATTGACCTTTCAAACAAATTTATAAACTTGTTCCAAATTATACATTATAATCATACATGCCAGCCCCAAAAGAGGTATATGTGTAATTGTTGCCAATATAAGTTTGCTTAGATTAAAAAATTTAAAATTTAATGTGTACATCTTGCGATGCTTTCTCAGACTTTTGGGTTGGCATATACACAGAGCATGCTTTTGCAGTTTAAAATCTCAGTATGTACTCTATTCTTACTGTCTCCCATGAGTACAAAGTAAAACACGAGCAAAAAGAGCACCTCTCAGGCAAGCATTTGGGTGAAATGGTAATATCTGAATGTCTGATCAAAGGCTTATGATAAATAATATCAATATATTAAGTTTTAGCTGTTCTTTGACAATGTTCTCACTGAAAATTATTTTGTGTTTTTTAAGGAGTCCTACATTTGCAGACATTTGGATCAATATTATTTTGTCCAGATAAAATTTAAATTTGACACTACATGAATGCTTCTGATATCCATTGTTTGCAAAGAGAAGGAGAGAAATGACATAATCAGGCATCTAGTTTAACTGTTCTTGTTTTCATTGCTTCTCATGAGTGAAAGGTTATTTCAACATGGATTTTCACTGAAATACGTTTTATGATGTTTAGTTGATTTTCGTCAGTGAAAACAGTGCCAGTTTGACCTCTAATTTGGATGTCACAATTGCCATCTTGAAAATCTTGGTACAACTACTTCATTATAGCTGGTGACATCAACATTGTGCTTTCACTTTAAGACTAATGTTCTTTTGTTGGTCCTGAATGGAAATGGTGCCAAATCTGATATCAAATATGTCCTCATTGGCAACCATCTTGAAAATGTTATTGTTTTTACAAGAAGATATTGTATTGTCATGTTAGCTCTAAATAAAAATGGTGCTGATGTGATGACCAATATGTCCACTTCGATGGTTGTTTTGAAAATTTTGTAATTGGTACTCTTTGATGGAAAGTTATTTTTATAAGGGGTTTTGTCTGAACATTTTTTTGTGCTGTATAGTTGGTCCTAAATTAAAACTGACACTCTATGGCTACCATGATAGTTATGCAGATACAGATGGTCAGATCAAGAAAGGTCTTACCAATGGATATATCAAGTTGGTTCTGAATGATACGGTGACAGTCATGATGACATTTTATGTTGCTGTTTTTATTTATTTTTTAAAAAATATGTTTTGCTAATAAAAGACTCAGAATAATGTCTATTTGAACATAAATGACAATGGTGCCAATCTGATATTCAGTATGGCCAACACAGGAGTTAAGTTTAAAAGACTTTTGTATTGTTGAAGAAGAGCAGAGCTATTTTAAACATAAAGCAGTGAAATGGAAGAAATGATCTTGTCTTGAACTCCTGGAAATTCTATGTGAACCAGAGAGTGTCAGTCTCTTGCATAAACTGGGTTTGTTTTATGTTCAGACAGCATTTATGAACTGACCTCTAGAGTTTCAATAGATAGTTGTGTGTTGAATATGTTGCTTGGGTAATTTTTCCCCTCTGTTTTTGGACATTAATTAATACATTTTTAGATGGCCCCAAAACTTTGATAAGGTTACTAAGCATTCAAAGCTTTATAAAGTTATAGAAGAACTCTTCAGGAAAATGCAAATAATTTACATGTAGTGAATTCTGGAGTTTTTGAGACTGCTGATAGTGTGTAAGTCACAGAACCAAGTCGTTTGCTATACAACTCTTATGACATAGAGAAAGATAACATAGACTTGAAATTTCTTTCATCAGTTTGAATTGACATTAATTTCCTATTACTATTAGACAATCCATGTGCTTTCAGTTAAAAACAAGAAAGGAAAATATCTGTTGCATTGTGCTGGGAAATGATCTCAAAATACCAAAATGTTTAGTACTAGGAAATCTAAAATAAATTTCACAGTGTAGGCATTTCTATTTTTTTTATGTGCACTTAAGAAATTGTAAAATGTGTAATAACTGTAAAGATGTTATCAGCTAGTTATTTTAGCTCATGAGTCTGAATGGCCAAGTGAAGATTTTGTAAGGTCCTTGATATCTTGTCCAGTGTGCATTTTCCATTCATTATTACTATTGACATCTTCTCAATAAGCATTCTACAGAATTTGAAAATTTAACCAAATTTAACATTGTATCCTGGCATGTTGATGTGGCCACCAGTATTAAAAGTTGAAACAATTTTTAAATGACCTTTCATTAACTTCTCAACAGTCGGACAAAATTTGACAGCATCAGGGCTTGAATCCTTCATGGATTTGTTTAAATTATATCAGTCCATCATCAGATATAGCTGCCAATAATAAAACAGAAACCTTAAATGACTTTGTCTCAAGAACTGCTAAGCAGAATTTGATCACATTTGAAAGAAATTATCCTGGCATGGAGCTCATTCAGATTTGTTACAGTGAAAGTAATCTACTATCAGATGTGGCTGCTGTTAAAACATATACAGAAACCTTTTGTTAC
>QKMX01222119.1:0-27007 GCA_003401595.1 Venustaconcha ellipsiformis
GTTACTTATTTTAAGAGCATAGACTTGTAACACACACACATATGCTAGAAAATCATATAAAACATGACATTGGTATCTTTTTGGTTTGGGATTATTTGTTTGTTTTCTTGAACTTTTCTGAAAATTGTTTTTTTTTCTGAACGAATCACAACAGTTCAGTTGGGTATCACATTAGCAAATGTGACAGGTGTCAAAATTAAGAATAAAGGATCATAAAAAATAATTGTCAGTTTCCATTAATCTGTGAAGGTTACAGCCATTTTGTAACAAACAAAATAGGTACATTTCTTAAATTCTTTTGTGATGGATACCATTAAAGTCATGACAAGATCGTTAGAAATTTCCATAAATTCCTTGCTGATGGAAACTTCTAACATTACCAGTACAGTGAAAATGTACCCTAGTATATACCACCAAAAACATTCTGCAATACACTTGTATACTGGTAATACCATGCAGCTATAGTTCCAAGATAAGTAAGACTTATCCAATTGTTCCAGTTTCTTTTATTATTTCTTATTTTCCTTTCAGTCTTCAATAATACTTCTTGTTTTTGGTAACTTTGGGTATAAAAGAACAGCATGGGACACTCACCCACCTGTTAGCATGCATGAAAGGTTGCTCCATTTGCTTGTGGCCAGATGAGGTTTGAGACTTGACAGCAAGTCACCAGGCCTTTAGAGTCAGAAGGAATTGTTCTACTTTTTCTTCTTCTTATATGGATGACACGTCCTTTCACAGAAGGGGTCTACAGCACATCCCAATATAGGAAAGTCACCAGCTTCTACTGTGGGTCATGGGGTGGGGACTCCAATGCTTGGTAGGAATCTGTCAGCTCCTAAGAGGGACAGATCCTCTGTATATCTGCCAGCCATCATTAGTGAGCCCAACATTTCCAGTGAAAGTGAAAGCATGGTTGTCATTTTGCAACTATGGTACTGACACTAGTTATCATAGCCTTGTATGTTGATCTTTTTTTGGCCACTTTATTTAAACTGTTGAAAGTGGAATTATGGTCTCTAGCTGTGCTGCATAGCATATTAGAGACTGGTGTCAAGACATGGAGACATATTTTCAGTGTCAGTTGTGCTATTTGCAAATCTCCATCACATCCTTAGGGATGCTACCTTGGAGACAGAAAAATCCTCTTGCAGGCCACTTCTTGAAGGGGAGACATTATTCTAAGAGCTAATCAATACAGTAACCTCATAGGATTTGAAGGATCAGTGCTGATTCATGGCTGTATTACCAGCATAGCTACACCTATAATAAAAATAGTTTTCATCATGAAAAGTCCATGACTCTTCCTCCCAAATGTTTTAAGAAATACCAGAGCCAAAACAAGTCCCAGTTTAAAACTACTTTCTGCCGGTCTTTCATATAGCCAGGTGACCAGAGAGGCCAGGGGAGAAAGTGTATTGACCCCTTCCTCTTCCCTAAGGAAGGAGACATTTGTCTCAAAAGTAAAACCCTCTCATGCTAAGACCCCTCTTCCCAGCATGCCAATAAGTGTCATTTAAGCCTTTTTACAGAGGCTTCAATGGGACTCTTGGACAATATGGGAGGACTACTGACTTCACATTGGAGACTCTTCACCTCTTTCAAGGATCCCATTACATTTCACCAGCCCCAACTGGTATCTCGGTGGGAAAGTGTGTACACCCTCCTAAGGAAGTGTGCAGTAGATAGAGAGAGAGAAAGAGAAAAGATTAGAATGTCTTTCAGATCTTCTTGGCTTCAAAGAGGCAAGCCATGTTGGGGATTGGGTGGACTTGTCCTCTTTCTAGATTGAATGAATTCCTTCTGGAAGAATGCTTCAGGATGGAGATGACCACCTCAATCAGGAATGCCATGAGGTCAAATGACTTTCAACATTATTACATCATGGTCACTATAGATTATATGTCAGCTCTAGACAGCTTAACCAGATATGTATGAGCAGACTTCATAGCAGACTCTACACTGTTTGGTAGCAGAATCACTCTTTGATCTATGATGAAGGCCAGTAGTAGATTTGTTCACAATGAAGCTAAATAACAAGCTCATTTTTTATTTCTCTTCAGTGCCATACCAGTGGGCAAATAATGTATGTGCTTCTGCATTCCAAGCTTTCAGAATAATCCCGCAGGTTATTCACAAGTTGGGACTTGCAAGTCACTGTTTATGAGAAATTGTGGTTCAGTGATCTTTTTGACCTGGTCAACAATTTTATAGAATTGCTGCTGCTTACAAATCTGCTGTATATACTATTAGAGGGTCTCTTCTTCACAGCACTTTTCAGACTTGGCAGTCCTGACTGGATCATAAACTATCCACCTGAACCAGTTTTCAGGAATGGATCCCAAATGTATCACTTGACCTATATGGCAATTAGCTACCAAGGTTTATGATTTCAAGTGGAGAAATTCTTGTTGGTGTAGTATTGAAATGTGTTGAATGTATCGGCCCCCTATTAACTGCAGTTGCAGTGTCTTTTTATTCAATGAACTGATTGCTAAGTATCCACCATTATATAGAGCAGACCTATCAAATACCCTAAAGTTTTCCATGTTCTCCACCATGAGGTCAGACCCAGATCTATCAAAACTGATCAAGTACTTTGAGCTCCAGAGACTACTCTCACTTGTTAATGCTTAGGTGGAATCTCTCATATGTTCTTGGCTGTTGTCTAAACCTTATGAATTTTCAAGTGAAGCTTCCTTTAAGAACCTTACTGTAAAAAAGTTTTCCTTCTGTCCCTAGCATCAGCAAAGAGGAGTGAAATTCATTTGTCAGTGAAAATGGATTGTGTCCATTTCTGTAGCAGGTATGATTAGGTCTCTACTCTTGCTAATCCAGCTGTCTAACCAAGACTGAACTATCTTTAGTAGCTCCTTTTCCTATTGAAATCCCCAGTTGCTGTACTATCTGTGCTGTGGATGATCAAGATTGGCTCCCTTGCCAAGTCAGAACATAATTGTCTGTCTAACTCAAAGAGTAAACAAGCATTACAACCACCTTTTTCTGATTGTAATTGTGCTATTTTGGTATCCACTGTCTTCAGATAAGAGAGGTTGCTTTCATGAAAATCAAAGTCCATTAGGTGAAAACTATGGAAATTGGGCTTTTGTAAACATTCCTCTTTGGATAGTTACCTTCTGACAATCTCACTCCACTATCTCACCATTTTACTTTTGAAAATTGAAGCACACAAGTGAGGGTATTTGTTCTTTGGTTCCAGCTGTCATGCCATCTTCCTGTTTGAAATAGAATTACTGACAACAATGTTAACTTCACTTGACAGCTTTTCTTAGGTCATTAGCCTCCCACCAGGCTGGGAAATTCGACAATACAATAATAGGTAGCTGTATTTGGGGGTTGGGGCTGAGGAGTAAACTAATTTAAAAATGTATACTTGACTGTTATTATTGCTTGATTGCTTTCTTCCTCCCCACTCCAATGTCATTCAGTCTTAGTTTATGTCAAAGAAGGATTATATTCCATTTGTCACTAGTGGACTGGGATCATGATGTGCTTCATTCAAGACTAACAGTTACTAACTGGAGGAGGGAATACTGTCCTGAACTGGTGACTTAATACCAGGAAAAGATACTCCAATGCAAAATTTTTATGGAATAAAGCATTAATTTTACAGCCTGAAATACTACATCTTGTGCCTTCTAGGCAATAAGTGACCTTATGATTAAATTTTCAGAATACTAGAAAATTCAAATCCTTCATTTCAGAGGGGATTTGCATATGAAGGATTTTGTAATTAAAAAATAATTAGGAACTTAATTTAGGTTTGCTTAATCAAATCAGGAGCTGATTATGCATCTTAAAAGACAAACATCAGCAACATTTCTTCTAAATACTATAAAGCACTCTAGACCAACCAAGCTAGATGTATTTATTGTTTGTGCAATTCTGATGCACACAAATAACCATTTAGGATAAATGCATTATAGTAGGCTCGGGTAAGTATTACATAATTAAAGTTAGTTTTACACAGCTCCCACTGGCATAAACTACATTTTTATTATAGTAGTGAAGAAAGTGTACATAGGATTCTTATTTACTTATCCTGTTAATAAATTACATTACCTTTAAGTTTTCTGATTCTTTTTGTGAATGTGTTTCAGAAATATCAATGTGACTTCTACATTTTCTTGTCAAGAAAAGAAGCCACTATGGACAGCATTTCCTTACACTCAGAATGTCAGGAACTTGATGGACTTAATTTGCAACCAGTTCCAGCATTTGATGGTATGTGGGAAGGGCATGCTGAAGTTTCACTTGATAAGATGAGAATTCCAACATATTATTATAAAGCCCAAAAATTGGAAGGAATCTACTTTAAATCAAAGAAAGTATATACCAGTGAACAAAAACATATGCATGTTGGTGTACAGCGCTATGAATTTCTGCCAAATCATGGAGACCTAACAAATTTTGGTACAAGGGAAGGATTACTGGCACATTACAAACATATTATGAGCCTTTGTAATCGATCAGATATATTTGATTCCATTAATCAGGTTGAAAAGCTTTCAAGATTGTACATCAGTCAAAGGTTTGATGATGTAAAAGAAATAATAGGAAAGTTGCAGTCCACTGTTTTAATTTCAGATTCAAGAGCTTTAATATTGTTAGCAGTAATACTGATGATAAATGTCAAAAGTATTTTAAAACTACTTGAGACACTTTGTTTTCAACAGGATATGATCAAAGCAATGCTCAAGAGTTTTAATACAGTAGATTTTGCCAATTTCAGTGACGGTTGCAAAAAACATCTCCCAGATCTGCTCCAAATCCTCTGCATGCATCTCTATGGAAATGATTATAACTTAATTTGTTTCATGTATGAGACATATCCATTCCTGGATGAACATTACTTCACTAAAGAAATTGCAAGCCAGTGGGTTTTTAATCCGAAACAGGTACCTCCAGCTGATAATAAAAGCTTGAAAATTCTGAAAGCCATTATTTCCAAAATTGCAAGAAGAATTGAGATGGATGTTCCAACATTTGGATTACTGGATAAATTATTTCTACATTTACCTCCACTCTTGTCTTTGAAATGTCAAGGACATTTATTTTCTGTTTGCCTTTCACCAGTAAATAATATTTACAGTGAACTTAAATGCAAATTACAATCAACACTTAGTACATCAGTTTGGGCAAATATATCAGTTAATGTAGACCAAGGAAGAATCAGAGAATTATGTGATTTGCTGCAAGTCCTTCAAGACGAAGAAGGGGTGACTCTTAGAGTACAAGATAAATTACAGCATAAACTTGTGACTTTTGTTGCAAAGAGAACAGAAAGGATGATACAAACTGACTTTGAAAGTCTGAAAAAGATTATTTTGAATTCCAAGCTCTATTTGGATAAAGAAAGCAAAGAAGAATTATTGAGGGTTCTTGGACTCTCAAAAGTCAAAGGCTTTCATGGGCTTTTTATATCAGTTGTTAGGGATTCAAAGTTCAGCAGCTCTTTAGTAGACTGTCCCGATTTAATCTACAAATGGTTAGAGACTGCAGTCAAACACCATGTAAGAGTGGAAGACTCTACAGGGAAAGAAGGTGAAATATGTACATGCTATGCATATCTTCATGATGCTTTGTCTCTGCCAAACTTTCCAGAAGGTCACTTACAAGAGAAACTTGAAGAATTGGTCTTTAAATGGCTGCTTACAAAAGAACCCACATGTGTTGTAAAAGAAGTAGAATACATTGCAAAGTTAAATAAGGAGAAATTTACTGTGCTAGACATATACCAAAAGCAAGTTCATCAGCTCCTTGCAGAAAAATTTGAATCTACAAGACCAGATGAAATTCTTCTGGGGATATGTGGAACAGAAGGCAGGCTTCGCATCAATTCTGGGTAAGTGTAGCTCATGTAATGATCTAGATCAGTTATTGATAGTACCTGACTGAAGAACAAAGTCACATAGAATCAAACATTGGCTTTTGCTTTGTCATCATTCTTGCATTCAAAACATCTTAATCTCTACATATTGTTTTAATTCAATGTTTCTTTTGTATTTCCATGTGAAAAGGAGTGGACAGTAAATTGTGACCTTCTGTCAGTCACTCTGCAAGTACATCCATCTGTTCTTTAATACTGCAAAGTTCTCTCTCTGTCTCTGTCTCTCAATAGGTTTCATCTGAATAGTCTATGTACAGATATCTTTTTTTGACAAAGATCCCCAAATCGGCTTGATTGGAATGTCTTACATTTTATATTACTGTAATTGTATAATTTCTTTCTTCACTTGATTTTTTTTTCTGCACATAGTTGCCACGTATTCCTTATAAAACAAGGAATATATCAATTAAATTGGACTTAACCAGTTTTCAATTTCTCAGTTTTCTGTCTTTTTAGCTTTACTGGTCATAGACCAGGACAGCTTATGTGATGGCCTTTTATCCTGTGTGTGTTAGTACAAATTTGTTATCACTTCTCTTAATCTACATGGCAAGGTCTAATTCAAAATACAGCCCGCTGGCCAGATATAACCCATGATCTGGTTTCATCTGTTAATTTACATCATGTTGTGTGGCTTTAAAAATCACATCTCAGGCTTATGCTTTGGAGAAAGTTGCCTATGCCTGATCTAGTTGATTCCAAATGAGAATGGATCCCGTCAGACATTGTATATGGCCATCATTGTAGACATATTTAAAATCTTGTTATTGCTAGCCTTGGTATTTCCTTTAGTAGTGACAGACTCACAGTGGTGAAGCTGGACTTGACTTTTATGGAGTGTATGTATGCTTTCATTCTCTTATTCAAATGATGTCTTCTGTTTCTCAGTATGCAAATTTGCATTTACCATTGGTTTTAAGCAATACTTTATTTTCAGATTGAAACTTTTGGTATATATTTATCATAAACACATTTATAATATCCTATGCATATGCAGTGTACTTGTATTTGAAATTTTATGTTTGAAATGAGAGATATATGAAGTTTATTTTTGCCATATGACTTGAAAAGAGAATAGTAGAAACTATACACTGTAAATAATTTTAACAGATAGGAGCAACTAGAATACAGTATTTTAATTGCAAAAAAAGCAATTGAAAAGATTTCAAAACTGGTTTTAAACAACCCCTGTATTATGCACAGGTGTCTTCATGCCATATTGTTCATCCTAATTTCATTGTTACCAATAGAACATTACCGTAACTAATGGTCTACCAACTTGAGCTACATGACTTCTGTAACTATAAGACTTCATATGATGTCTGTTTGGTCCTTATTGAAAATGGTGCTGACCTGACATCCACTATAGCCCCACTGGCAGCCATATCACTGGCAACCCTATTAAAAATCTTGGTATTACTAATCTTCTTTAATGGATGGTAATAATCAAGATGGGGTTTTAAAAAAAATATTACTTATGTCTTATTCTGCTTAAACAGAAATGGTGTTGATATTCTAGTTTATTCTTATGGCTGCACATACTGAATGGAGAGACAGATTGATAAAGAGTTTCCACTTATAGAATCCTTATAACATCTTGTTAGCGCTGAATGAATGAAACAGTTTCCAGCCCCCCCCCTCCATTATAACCACTTTGGTGGCCATCTTCAAAAGTTGTCTTTCATAAAAATTCCCTCTGAGTAGATGGTCATATCGACTTAGGGTTAGGGTTTGTTTCATAAAAATATTTCTTATTATCTCTGCTTTGTCCTAAATGAATATGGTTCTGATTTGACATCCAGTATTGACACTACAATGACCATCTTGAAAATGTTATTTTTGCTTCTCCTCATAAATAGATAGTTATTTCAACATAGGGTTTCCACTAAAACACGATATGATATCTGTTTGGTCCTAGCAAAAGTTGGTGCCAATTTGACATCCAAATAGGTCACCTTGAAAATCTGATATGGTCTCATCCTGAGTGGATAGTTGTTGCTAAAACACTTTCTTATGATACATATTTGTTCCTGAATAAAACGGTGGATTCAGACATCCAATACTCCTAAAAGGATGGACATACAGACATAAGGTCTTCACTGAGTGACTATTTGGTCTGGTAATTTTTAAGGTAAAATTGTGACCCTTGGACATCCAGAATGGTCACAGTGGTGGCCAGCTTTAAAATCTTGCTATCCTTATGCCTAACTCCTACATGGAGTTTATGTTAAAAGACTTTGTATAATGTCTGGTCGGTTCAAAATGAAAATGGTGCTAATTTTACATCTAGTATGATGGCCATACAAGCCATCGTAAACATCTTATTACCACAACTTATTCTGAATGGATGGTCAGATTGGCAAGGGTTTTCACTACAAGACTTCTTGTGCTGACTAGGTGGTCCTGAATTAGTTAACAATCTGACATCAAATATTGCCACCAAGATTAACAATTGTGAAAATTTGGTTATTCTTTCTTCTCCTGAGCAGATGATCATTTCAACATAAGTTGATGTCTAGTTTTTCCCAAGTGAAAATTTGCTTATCTGAAATCCAGTATGGCTCCTAACAGCAGTCATCTTGAACATTTCTTTATCTGTACCCTTGAATGGATGGTCATATTGGCATGGGCTTTTAACTATAAGACTTGTTATTATGTCTAGTTGGTCCTAAATGTAAACATTACCAATCTTACCTGAAATATTGGCACCATAATGGCCATCTTGAAAATCTTATGTTACTACTGTATCAGCATAAGACCTATTTTAATGTCTAGCTAGTCTTAAATTAATATGGTGCCAACCTAACATCCAACATGGTCAACATAGTGACAATCTTGACAGTGTTGTTGTAACTATCCTTCTGAGATTATGTTCCAGCTTTAACTTTTGCACAAGGGCAAAATTAAAATAAAACCTGAATCCTGGCATTTGAACCATAGAATCATGTGTAGTTTAAAGTAGAATCAAATAATTTTTGGGTTGATGTGGATCAGTTTCGTTGAAGTATTCAGTCCATACCAGATATCTAGCTCAGTATGATTACCACAAGGTTCAAAAGTGAAACTAGATGCCTTGAGTTATGTACAATTTTGAACAACAAAAATTTGGCATGAAAATGTTTAAGATGAACTTTAAAAAAGTTTATCTTGTCAGCTTTTTTTTATAAACATTTTGTATAGAGAAAGACAACTTCAAACACAATGAAACCTGTCTTGAAAAAACAGTTTCTACTAAAATATAATGGTCTTTTAAGACAAGTGGTCTCCCATAACAGGTTATAATACTATGTGATCAATAAAACTTTGCACAGAGTTCAGCTATAAGGAAAGGTGGTTTATCATAGGTGTGGTCTCTCTTACTATACTTAAATCTCTCTAAAATCTAGTAGGAAAGTGAACCACTCATCCAAGCATTTGTGATGGATGAGGGGCATTATTGGAGTAAAGCCGGAGGGTGATAATGTATACATAACAACTTAGTCTGTCATAAGCAGAAACAGGAGCTCTTCAACATTTGTATCAGTCACATGATGTGTCAAATGATCTATCATATGTAAACAGGACACTTGCATGAAGTATTTGATAGTTTAAAGTGAAGTTTTTGCTGTCTGTGTAACAAGGGATGGAAGAACCCCCTTGTGGTGAAACCACAACTTGCAATAAAGGATGGGTAGGTGTATGCATGATCATTCTCTGGCTTTGCTCCAGTAATACCCATCATCCATCACAGATGCTTGGAAGAGGGATTTTTTATTTCCATAAAGCCTCTGGCCTCTCATGTATACATACAGTAGCATCTTTAAAGATAGAGAACAAAATGTCTGTTAAAAACATCAGAAAGAAAATGTAAAAGATACTGACCTGTAAATCATCATTAAACAAAAGATATTACTTTTATTTCATTTCATCCCTTTCATATACATCTTCCAATATTGAAAAAATAACAAGTTCTAACTATTTAAATACAGTTGATAAATTGCTTCATCAAAAGTTTTATTATTTTTAGGAATATCCCTCAGATAAAATTGGTGAAAAGTCTTTGCTGTCATGTCCAGTCTCCTACTTTGAAGATTTTTTTGCATGAACAGCCTTGTCTTCAAGCAGCTCATGCTGTAACAGATCTGTTAGAATGAGCCTTGAACCTAGAAGTATTAATTCCAGATTATTCTCAAACTGTTTTTAACCATATAGCAATAGTACTAATTTTTGAAGCTGTTTATAAACAAGAAGACATAAACAGTTGAGTAGATTTCTGAGGATCTTTTGTCCTGTCAGTATACTGCAACAAGGTATGCATAGCACACAGCTTCTCATCATCATAATGTACAACTTCCGATGGAAACTATTACCTTGTCTGGAAGTTCTTAACAAATTAGAAAATCTAAACAATCACTATTTTATCTGTCATACAAATCATACTACACAAATTCAAAGATATTAGAGTCTGTGTTGTTAGAGCTGTAGATAAAGAAATAAGAGTAACAAGATCGTTGTTAATAACCCAAAAGAATTAGTTTCTTAAGGAAAAAGAGTACACAGGTACGTTGATATGATGTTGAGGAAATTGGTATGAAAATAATCTGGCTAGAAATGAGACATAATGTCCMAAAACAATTTGTATTAGGCTGTGTATATAGACCAACGACTACTGACAATACTTGGTATACTATATTTCAAAATAAGCATGAAATTCTGTATATAGAAAACAAAGAAGTCTGTTTAGTGGGTGACTTCAAATAGAGTTTACTTTAAGAAACCAATCAAAGCTGGATTAAAACCATGAATTNCCTGAATTATCAGCAGCTAGTTCATGTACCCACAAGGATAACAGGTATTTGAAACAGTAATTTATTATATTTATGTTAACAATGCTGATAATATTATAGAAGTTGCAGTTCACCAATATTTCATAAGTCATCATTATTCTATATCCTGTACACAAATATTAAGTTGAAAAAGTAAAACTTATCAATAAAATATATCGGGTATTGAATAATAAGAAGATTCAATTCACAAATGTTCCTTAAAGAACTGAAAGATATCCCTTGGTCAGTAATTGAATGTTTTTATGACCCATCAGATACTCTTGACATCTCAGCAGCATAAATACGTTTGAGTACCTTGAGTACTCATGCTCCTATTAATTTCAAGAGAGTCAAGCAACAAAATCAATCAAAATGTATTACATTTTATGTACTGAATGCTATTAAGGCAAGGGATAGATTTCATAAATTAAAAGATACTGACAATTACAGATTATGGAGAAACAGAGTTAAGATAATGATTCTAAGTCTCATTTTTACCAGTATATATGTTGTTCCCCTTTTTTATTATATCATGATTCCCCCTCCCCCCATCTCCTGAGTTCTTCCCTTTTGCATAAAGCCCCTACCTTTCCATGAAGTTTAATGAAATTCCCTGAATGGATTTTCTTCTGCTTTCTTCCTCTAAAATTTTGTTTAGATGCTTACTTGCTTCCTGTTGTATAAAACTTCTTTTAAGTTCATATTTTTCTTTTTCAATCTTTCTTTCCTAATCCTACAATATTTTAAAGTTTGTTTTTCTATTCTCTGCTTGAATCCATCCCATTCTTGGACAATATTCATGTTTTCTGCTAGAAAATATTTCAGTTCCTTTTTTAATTAAAAGTTTATATTCTTTTTCATTTAAGATTTTATTATTTAATTTCTGGTAGCCATCTTTCCCATGTTCTTTGCTTTTCCATCAAAATTTCCCAGATTACAATTTTGTGGCCTGAAACTTTGCAGTTTCTTATGGCACATTCTATTATGTTTTCCTTTTCCCAGTGCAAAACATTGTACATTATTTATCTAACCTAGTAGCCTGATTTTGTCTGGATTCATAAGTATATTCTTTTCTTAACATATTTACTTTCTATTTGCATCATGTAACTTACTTCGCTTCAGAAGATTTTTTCATGTCCTCTCTAAATTGCCATATGGTGTTAGTTCTCTTTTCAAGTGTGTTGATATCAAGCATGTCAAGCAGAGGTATTCTGACAGCAACTGCTTACAGAAACTGTATAAGGATATATGAACCAAGAAAATCATGAACTGTAGAAGGGAATGCAGTTTATAATACAAAATTCAATCATTTCTCAATAATTTTTCATCTTACTTGTATACACCTTGCTGAATTTTAATATTTGCCACATTTTATACTTTATCTTGTTTTGAGTTCTATGTTTGCACATCAGCCCCGATATGCAGCCTTTGTCGTGTTCTTTAGAAAGGAACTATGCTCCTGTTCCTTGGTATGATAATCCAATATTGTGTCAAAAGTACTGTTAACCACTCCCACCTCAAAAACAAATTACAAGTCATGACAAAGAATTTGTGCTTTCACTTAATGTATCTCTTGAGCATGTTAACTCAAGCAGAAGAAAATAGCAAAGTATTTTGGAGATTCTCAAGAATATTAGTGATGGTTTCAGTATTCTGCAGTTAAAAAGAAATAGACTTATTTTGGATTCCTGGATGTTTTTTGTTGTGCTGGTAGAGTATCAGTCTCATCAAAGGATTCATGTTTAATATCAGCAAATCTCCACTACATACCACAATAGTGGACATTTTTGTTCATCTATTATCACAATGATTTCATCATAAGAGAGTGAGACATTTATTTTTATGCAGTTTTCTAAAGTAAGTCAGTATCTGGGTCATTGAAAGGAAGAAATGCATCTTTAATTTTTCCTTTCCAGCTACACATCCAGAATAGTACACCAGCTAATGGAACTGTATTGCAGTCCTTTTAAAGATGATCAGTATGGTAACTTCATGAATATGGTGAAAATAAGCAAATTTTGGATGCTGTTACTGAACATGGAAGGAAAAAACACAGACAGCATACAGAACCATGAAATATTCAAGAAAGGTATGAATTGCTTAGAATTCATGATCAAGTCTCTTGCTTCAAACAAGATCACCTGTAGTAATTTAGATAAAATTTTAAAATGTCAAGATGCAAAGGATTTGATCATTGCTATTGCACAAAAAAGCAGAATGGAAGTTGAAACACTCTGGGAAAATGCTGCATCTGTTGTCCAGACAGAAAAAAAGAAAGTGACATGTATGTTGAAAGTTCTCAAGAAAGTCAGGGATTGTATTCCTAACAAAAGTTTACCAGATGGATGGAATAACTTTGAAGAACATTTTATAAAAGTAGATAAAAAGCTAAAAGGTGGCAAACTTAGTATTGGTCATGTTTTGGATGGTAACCACAATTTGTTTTGGTTAAATTGCCCAAGTTTGCCATGTTTATGTGAGAAATTCATTGGGTACATTGACTCCCAAGTATTTTGGAATGCTTGTCTGCACATACTGGTAAACAAACCCGAAGTTGTTTATTTGGAAGATGAAGATGAACCATTCAGACTGAAAGAGCTTTCAGATGTAGATAAAGAAGCCCAAGATGACGAGTCAAGGATACTTAAGTGTTTAAAGTATCTCTTTGCTGAGGGTGATCACAAATTGGGTAGCTTTGAATACTGTGTCCATTTCCTTGAGGTCCTTGAACACTATGGAGGTCTGAGGTATGGAGAGGACTGGATGCTGCTTTGTAAAGAAGAGGATGTTCCAATGACACATGTTAAACAAATGTTTGAAAATGCAGATATTGTAGCAGAAATATCTCTTTATGAGGAAAACCACAAGTTATCCATAAAATCATGGAAACGCAGTGCACTTTCTGGATATCAGAACTTTAGCAAATATCTTGTAAAAATTAAGGCCATGAAGCTGACTTTAAATGCTTTTGAAATTCCGTTAAGTTCAGACCAACTGTTTCTGAGTTCAGTGACATCATTTGAACAGCTAATGTCCCACTCTAACGAAACAAAGACTTTAAAGCAAGTATTTGAGGTAGTAAAGAAAATTCATGATGTCTTATCAGGATTGGATGAGGATACAGCAGAGCTCCTTAGAGTTTTGGGTGAATCAAGATTGCTTATTCAGTTTTTGAATGAAATGGCTGATGTTGATCTCCGTAACTTAATTGATGCAGTGGAGGAAGTTTCAGAACAATCAGTGAATGAAACAACAGTATTTGATCTGATAGATGTGAAGAGGATTCTTCAGCCTGTTTTGAAGAAAAATACTGAATCTGATTTTAGAAATTTGTACCTAATCATCACTAAACAAATGAAAGAAATGAAGCCTGCAGAGCTTGTTGGGAAGATATTGGCCTGCAGAGAAAATCTTCATAATTTGAAGTCTCTGTACAGTAATGTTGCCAACAGAGGTTTAAAAACAAGGGAAATTATTGACAGTGTGATAAATATGGGAGATTTCTGCTTTGAGATAGGTATAGATGTCTGTATTATGAGTGTTCAGTACACACACAGTAAAAAAATGACAACACATGCACAAGACACATTAATTGACTTGAGGAGTAGAGCTCTGCTCTTAATGAACACAGACAGCAAATTCCAAACATTAGAGACAACCAAAAAGAAAGAGTATCTTGAACAATTTGTAAAACATGTAGACATAGCCTTAGAAATAGGTCAGTTGCTAACCAATCTTCATATATCAGGTCACTTTAAATATAAGGAATATGAAACCCAAAAAAAAGCAGGTGGCTTGCAAAGTTTTAAAGATGAACTTAGCACAGAGTACAGCAGCTGGTGTGTAAAATTTGAAGACTGCAGAAAAAAGCACTACTGGATGAATTTCATTCTTGGCAATCAGTTCTATACCATTCATGACTTTTTAGAAGCTGTAGGAGAAAAGCATGAAGTTCTCAGTGTACTACAGTTTATTCATCCAGAGATAAATATAGATGGAATGAAAGAGTATTATTCAAAGTTCCCTTCAGATGGATCCGAGTCTTCACTGATTGAAAATATAGCTCTGACACTTGAACATGTCATGAAGGATTTGCAACCTGTTAGTAGGCCCATAGAGTTGAGTTTCTTAGTGTCTTCACGAATAACTGATGTTGTCAGACCAGGCAAATTATCAGTTGTCACTTTGGAGGAAAACAGTAAGTTGGTCATGAAGACTATGCTGGCACTCTACTATAACACAGTCAAAAAGTTACCAGAGCCTCACCAGATACTTTTTTGTGATCAAAATACAAGTTGGGTAGAGGTGCAGCTTCTTCTACATCGTAGTGTTAGATCCAAGATAGAAAATCTGTTTTGTATTGCAAATGTAGAAATGCTTTCCAATGAGATACAGTTCCAACTTGTTGAAGCACTGCATAATTTGTCACTCCACCAGACATTTCTTCTTGCTGTTATTTGTTGTGGGACTCAGAACCATCCTTTTGTGAATGAGTTCTTTGATTGTATAATGCCAGTACATCCTTTATCAGATACTGCATTTACAAATATTTTGCAAAATTTCTGGCCAAATGTTTGTTCATTTACCTCAGATATTCCTGGTTTAGGGAAGACAGAGACGATACGACAAAGATCACGTAAGCTTGGAAAAGGTGTTGTGACATTTCACATCAGTGGACCATTTAATAAAGCAAAAGTTGTTGAGCAACTGTCTTACCTGAAAATCAGATCACACCATATTCTCCATATTGATGTTGGAAATGTTGATGATACAATGAAACTGGATGCCTTTCTCTTTGAGATAATTGTCCTTGGTCTTGCCTCAGCGGGCAGGTCATGCGTCTGTTTGCCCACAAAGTATATTTTCATAGAGATTGCAAATACAATGAATAACCAATTGAAGGATGCACTTCAGACTGCAGTGTCTTTCAGAAAAGAAAACTTGTCATGGCAAGACTATGACAATTTCATTGTTAGCAATGATGTTAATAGTCCTGTTCAAGTTGTGTGCCAGTATCTAAATGCACTTGAGGATGGAACAATTGACAGCAAAGATATCTACTTCACAGGCAAGAAGGCTGTATGTCCATTGCCAAGGCAGAAGTGTCAACATTTACTTAGAATGTACTTTGCTGGACCTGAAGACATGTCTTTTAGCATTGCTAGGATTTTCATAAATGTTCTAGCAGATCAGCTAAAAAAAATGAGCTGTAGTACCTTTTTCCGAACACAACATTTGACAGAAGCATTAACAGAAAAGGAAGGAATTACTGTAAAGAGTGACCTTCTTCGTGCTTTTCTTGACACATCAAGGGAATTTGCTTCTAGGTCTGTGAATAACTGTCGGATGTTGCAAGCATCTGCAGTAAAGTCTGAATCAGAACCAAAGTCTGGAGAATTTTCTAATTGTAGTTCTGAGAATTCACTTGTTAAAAGGACAGAGGGTATGATAAGATGGGAAGATAGCAATCATTTGATATTTTTTTTTCATAATCAAGATATGCAGACATTGTCAGTAATGTACAGAGACAAATCCAAAGTTCCAAATCATATCAAGGAATTTTTTGAGAGTCAAGACAAAAAGCCTCTTCCAGACTTTAGTTCTTTAACTCCTGATAAACTTCAGGATATACTTCAGCGAGTAGCAAGAACTAATCCAGCACCCCTGCCTAAGGAAAAGCTTAAAGACATGGCAAAGGATTATGCCCTTACACCAGACAACTTGCTTAAGATGGTTCTCATAATGATGAGAATCAAGGCACATATCCCAGTCATCATAATGGGTGAAACTGGTTGTGGAAAAACTTCGCTCATTTGGTATTTATCCAGAATTTGTGAAGTTTCTTTTGAAGTTGTTCAGATACATGCAGGTGTAGAAGAAGATTACATATTAGAAAGAATTCACAAGATAAGCAGGAAAGCAGAGAATAATTTAGTGAACCCAGTATGGCTATTTTTAGATGAAATCAACACCTGCAATCACCTTGGGCTTATCTGTGATATTCTTTGTCATCACAAATGTTTGGGCCAAACTCTACCCCCAAACCTTGTTGTTATGGCTGCCTGCAATCCCTACAAACTGAGGTTAGAAAAAAAAGTTCTTACAGCAGGTCTTCAAGAAAAGATAAAAACTGATGAAATGTCCTGTTTGGTGTACAGAGTTTTTCCACTGCCAGAGACAATGGTTGATTATGTTTGGGATTTTGGAAGTATTAGTGAGAAAGATGAAAAAGTTTATGTCTATCGTATGATTCAAAAGGTCTTTGAAGATGACCCCAAAATGGACCAATTGCTAGCAGAGCTTACAATAATGTCACAGGAATTTATTCGTAAGATTGAAAATTCAGATTCATGTGTCAGCTTATGAGATGTAAACAGATGCCAACTGTTGGCAAAGTGGTTCCAGAAGTGGTTAAAGAAGAAAAAAGGACAGGGTCTTTATCAAGGCAAATATTTTCAAATACAATGCATGATCTTGGCATTAGCTCATTGCTACCACAGTCGTTTTGCAAATGCATCTGATAGGAAGCTGTACAGGACTGGATTAGCAGATGTCCTTCAATGTCATGCAATTAATGATTGTGATGAAGACAAAATACAGGACATTATTACAAAGGAACAGAAAGATATTTTGAATAGAATGGAACTTCCAGCAGGCACTGCACAAAATACATCCTTGCAGGAAAATGTTTTTATCATGCTGGTGTGCATTTTGAATCGGATACCAATATTTGTTGTAGGTAAACCAGGTTGTAGTAAATCTCTTTCAATGCAAATCATTCGGAGCAATCTTAGAGGAAAAGATTCAAAAGACCCCCTATTCAAGTCATTACCTCAGCTAAATTGTGTGTCCTTTCAGGGCTCTGAGTCATCCACTTCAGATGGAATCATTAAGGTTTTTGAGAAAGCTCAAAGATACCAAGAAAATAATGATCCAGAAGAGGTTTTGTCGGTTGTTATTTTAGATGAGATTGGATTGGCTGAAATATCGAAGTTTAACCCACTCAAGGTGCTTCATGGTCTTCTACAGCCAGAGGGAAAGCCGTTTCCAGATGTAGCTGTAGTTGGCATTTCAAATTGGGCACTGGATGCTGCCAAAATGAATCGAGCTATATATCTTTCTAGACCAGAGATGAATGTGGAAGAACTGTTTTTGACGGGTCAGTCAATCAGCAAATCGATGGAAAGAAAGCCTGCAGACAGCAACCTTGAACTTTTGCATACAAGATCCATAACTATGAAAGCAGTAGAGATGAATGAAGAACTAAAGTTATTGGCAGATTCATACATGAAGTATACTGAGAAACAGAGATTTTCGAATTTTCATGGTCTACGGGACTATTATTCACTTGTGAAGTATATAGCAAGAACTCTTACTCAATCACAAACTCAAGAATCAACAGATGTACTAAAAATGAAAGTAATCACCAGAGGACTTCAGAGAAATTTTGGTGGATTACCAACTGAATTTTCAACACTACAGGAGTTATTTATAGCTAACCTGCACTCCTCAGAAAATTATAAAGTATCTGTTATTGAGCTAATTGATGAAAACATACACGATAAAATGGCTCGGCATCTGATGCTGATTACCTCTGGTGATGTTGTATTGGATATTTTGGAACAGCAGCTAGACAAACTGCAGAGAGAAAGAATTACAATATATGGAAGTCACTTTGAAGAGGACCTTACTGATGACTATAACTATAGAATATTGAACAAAATAATCATTTGTATGGAACAGGGTCTTGTCCTCATCCTCAAAGATTTGGATAGCATTTATGGAAGTCTGTATGATATGCTTAATCAGAACTACACAGTGGTTGGGGAAAAAAAGAACTGTAGAGTGGCTTTGGGACCATATAGTAATCCCATGTGCCAGGTTCATGATGATTTCAGATGCATAGTTTTGGTGGATGAGAGCAAGATTGACATTGTAGACCCACCATTTCTCAATCGATTTGAAAAACACAATTTGAAATTTGTAGACATTTTGTCACAAAATGAACATGCTGTAATAATACATTTGGAGAAATGGGTGCAGCAGTTAACACATGTACCTACCAAGCAATTTGAAGTGGTTGATGTCTTTCCTGTTTATGGTGCAGATATGATTCCATCTTTGGTGCACAAGTGCTTTCTTGAAAGGGAAGAAAACAGAACTTGTATGAATGACAACGAATTTGTTGATGAACTAATATCATTTTGCAAGGAAAAATTGTTATGGATCATGAAACCAGAGTCTGTTATAAGGTTGGGATCATCTAAATTTGGGACAAATTCCAAAACTTCAAAACAGGTTCAGCACATTACAAATGAATATCTTCAGCTTCCAATTCATGAGGGGCTTCAGAAGTATCTTCATTCGGAGATCAACAAGGGATGTGAAGAAAGCAGTCACTGCAAGATGTTCATGATATTTACCAACAGTAACATTCACACAAATATACACACTCTTCTGCCAAATAGCACATGTCATGTTGATAAGCTAGGAGCCTTTAAATCTGAAAAGCAGTTGACACAGAGAATACAGCACTTTTGGTCAGAACCAGACCAAGAACTATTGGTCTTGCAGTGCAAATTGTTGGATGATGAAGCTCATATTTTGTTAGCTAAAAATATAATAGAGAGAACGAGGAGGGAATATCTGATCAAACTAAATACACCTATAAAACATGTTTGTATGATCATGCACCTTGATAGAACAAAAAGTGGGTCAAGAGCTGTACCACAAATAAACTTTCTAACAGAATGGAAACTAGTGATGCTTGATAGTCTAGAAGAACCAAGAATGCCACTTACAGAAGCTGTAAGCAAGAGTGTTATAGAGGCTATTAACCAGAAAAGACCACTTCATGCATACATTAAGAAGCAACTGTTTTGGGCTTTCACCAGAATACAGTATGCACAAGGTGGGAGAGATTTTCATAGCATTCACTCCATTATCAAGCAAATTCAGTCATCTGAAGACTTCATGACAATATTGGATGAGGCCATATTCAAATGGATTGAAGAACAAGAAAATTTAGATGTAAAGAACTGGCAGGTTGAAGTAGCCTGTGATACTCATGCTCTGTATTCTGCATCATCATTCAGTGATGCTCTTGAGAACTACATTGCACAGGTGATTAATGATCCTCTAGCCAGAATAGTGTTTGAGCTTGAGAAATTAGATGCTTTGTCAGCATTTTTCCAAGAAGATTCATCAGCAAATCTAAAATCAATATGGAGGAAGCTGTTTAATGACCATAACTTATTTTCCATTCAAAATACGCCAAAGCCTACAGAGGCAGAATGCTATACATGCACAAGTCCTATATTACATTTTAGAGTGCCTTTTTTCAAAGTTTTCTATGAAAAAATTGAGAGCACCAAGTCTTGCTTCCTTGAAGCATTGCAGAACATAAAGTCAGCTGCAGGAATAGAAGATACAGATGACATGACAGAAATTTGGGATGAGTTACTTTTAAATCAAGAGAACATGATCACCCAAGAGCTTCCAGAACTTGATAAAATTACATACAGCAACTGGCTTGAGGATTACAAAAATGACTTCTTCAATCTAATATCATACCAAATTGTAAAAGAATTTTCAACTCAACAGAAGTCTCAGGCTTTGAAATGGTGTGTACTGGGTGAGGTCAAATTACGAAATATTCGTTCTACCTCTATTATTTCAGATCTGCATGCAGGATTTTGGATTAATTTTGGTTTATTCCATTCTGAACTTCAGCTGCTTGACATGTGCAAAGACATTTTAGAGGAAGAAAAGGGTGGGCTTGTAAGCACATTGCAAAGCATTTCTAAAGATATTGAATCTATCGAGTCATTCCCTTTATATACTGCAGACCAAAAAGAAGAGATGAAATCTTCAGAAGATAATATTGCATCAACTGGTAATGAAGCAGTGACTGTAGATGACAGTATACAGGAAATAAATCATGGATCAGATGATGCATCAGTGACTGAAACATGCACTGCTTCCGGAATGCATGTTACTGTTGTGAAATCAGATGATGAAATTCCAGTCTCAGATATAGAATTTTCCATACAAGCACATCAAGGTAAGAAGAAAAGAAGTGAACTGTTAATTGAACATCTTTGTAAAATTCTGCTTCCACAAGATTCAGTTCTAAGTAGATATTCTGATGTCAGTGTCTGGCACCAAAGGGTAACCAGTGTGTTAGCCTTTGCCCATCAGGTGTCCCTGGATCCAAGTGTGCTTCATGCCTTGAGACTTTGCTGTGATGTTGCAATTCAGATTGTTCTTCCTCAACCAGCTGAGACAAATAGCCTTACACAGTTGGGATTACTTTTGAAGAATGATGTACCTATTGACTCCGATGAAATTAAAGAACTTATGAGAAACATAATAGTGACTAGTATGAATATACACAGTGATAATGCCCAGAAGCTTATTGCAGCATACTGCAGCCGCTGCATAGCGGCAAATCCAGATACTAAAATAATTAATTGGCTAATGAACTTAATATCAGATGGTTCTTTACCAGATAACACATTGACAAATTTGAAACCTCCTATTCACCATGCTCTTCATACAGAACTTGGTTTGGATAGTGATATATACCTCAAGCTTCTGGACAGTGATGATGGATCACTGGAAGTAATTCAAGAATCACCCTTTCTTACGGCTATGGATGCTTTTCTTCAAAAATTATATGAAGATAGACTTATTGATTCTCCATTTCCAGCTTTGCTTATTGATGTCCTTGAACAAGATATCATGAGAAACAGGATTACAAAAGATTTTGCAGAAACAAGTAGTGCATCAAAAAGACAAGTCCAATATTTTCTTAGAGCAGATATTATCTTACAAATTGATGCATTTTCCCTTAAACATGTTACAGCAATTGCTTACATAAGGAGTTTCCTGATAATACTTTCCATCTACTTGGAAGAAAATGATTATGGCACATCAGATTGCCGAGTTGTAATGCAAACCATAAATGCTGTTTTGTCTCAGAAGGACAAAAGAGTCAAGTCTATGCAAGTTTTCCTTCTGAAATGCCTTGGAAATGATAAATGGATCTTCCAGCTGCAAAGAATATGTCAGAAACTTTCTAATCATTTCCAGTTCATTTCTGAAGACAGTTGGCAAAGAGACTTTGATTTGACTTTAGATGAAATGAGCCCAGTTTCATCTCATGTTTGCCACATGATTTCAGCTTATACAAGCATATTTGATGCAGCTAAGGATATGAAAGCCATACAAGTTTTAGTCCAGGGCGCCATGTTATCAACAGAGGAAATGATTTGCTTGAACAATGAAGTAATGAGGCATTTCTACATGAAAAGACTAATTTCTGATTTGAATGACTCTGATAAAACACGCTGCAAAATGATTGTGAATTGTGCAAAAGAATTGAAACTAGAAAAGAAGGCACTCATGGTACTAGAATGTTTCTGTGGAACTGCTGATTTTCAAGTGGAGTTACTACAGTTGCATGAGGAATCTCCTTCTTTGCACAAAAACCTGGCTTCATTTATAGGCCACCTACTTGTTATGATGACAGTATATGGATCCAATGCAGGAAAACCTTTGTCCTTTTTCGCAAAGTGTTTACTGGATCCTAAATGTTTATCAGATTTGTATCTTCCAGGCATGCCTGATATACTAGAGGACACATCTTCTGTTAAAGAAATATTTGTACAAATTCCAGAAACACCTGTGAATAGAGATAAAAGATGCAGAGTTCTGAAGGAAGATTGCATTGTGGATCTGCAGATCTCGACTCTCCACAAATTAAACATGAACTTTAAATGCAAGCCATGCAAAGGATACTGCTTTAAAGATGCCTCCAAAGAAAACAAGATTTATTTTGGGTCAAGAAAAATTTCAAGATTGACAAGTGCAGTTCTTCATATGCTATTTCACGGATGTCTTCTTGGATCAATTGCTGTTGGATTTACCTCTCTAGATGATGTTTATTCCTTTCTAGGTACTGGGCTTGAAAAAGAAGATACAATTTCCCTCCTTGTGCAAACATTGGAGACTGAATTGATGTTTCTTAGTCCTTACCTTGGGTTTGAACAGCATGATACAATCACTTTTCTTCACATAGTTTTGTATGAGACCAAATTTTTACTTTGTTCAGACAGCAGAAGTATGGCTTTAGAGACAGAAAGGGTTGAATGGGAAAAAGAATTTTCAGAAAAGATTGAAACATTGGTAACAGATAGATTTGCAAGAATTATTGATTTTAGGAAAAGGCAAAACAGGATGTTTGGTATGCCTGGAGAAGCTTTAGAAAATTTGGTTCAAGAGGTCTGTGAAGTGAAATTGAAGGAAAGAACAAAAGACTTGCATTCATTGTGGAGATCAACAGCAATGCCATCATTTATCAACCTTGTTGCAGAACTTGAAGGAAGAAAAGAGAATTTTCAGTTTCTTAAGCTTGTTTTGAGTAATTTGTCACAGATTAAACTTATGAAGCACATTTTCCCAATTGTTCAGTGGCATCTGACATGTTCTGCTACTGTGAGTTACAAGTTTAAGAAAAGAGAGGTTGAAGATGTTGTAATATCATATTTCCTGCACAAAGAATCTGATGATAAAAGAAGGCAGTTGATAAAGGATAAGTTTCAGCAATTTATGAAGGCTTGGGATGATATTATGGAAAACAGAGAAACTCTACAAGAGTTTGATCCAGAATTTCCCCAATTGGAACATATCCATGGTCAGCTGCAGTTAAAATCCTGTCTTTATGATGGGCCACAGTCAACAGTTTTCAAAGTACTGTCCACACTGGTATGCATGCAGAATAGGCTGATTGATGAGACTCTGAAAATAGCTGTAAAAGCAAAGCCGATGTCACTGAGCTTCTTGAGAAGTGGTGCAGAAGCTATTATCCCATGCACTTCATTGACAGATGTAACCAACAGGGATATTGTGAACTTTGAATGGACTGACAGTTTTCTGAAATATTCACAGAATGATGTTAGGTATGGATATGGAAGGCGAATTATATATGATTTTGAAACAATAGAAACAGAAATAGCAAGTGAAATCTTGACTAATGTTAAATATTTGCTAATGGAGGATTCTTTGCCAAGGATAATCTATGCTGATGAACTTTTCCAAACTTATGTTGCCCTGATTGATCAGATCCAGAAAAATATAAAACAAGAACAACTACCTTCAGAAATGATATTTGCAATCAATAAAAAGAAAGACCAAGACCCCAGACAGGTTTCTGATTTCCTAATACATCTTGGAATGATTTTCTCTCTCTTGAAGAAAACCTCTGGAAAGCCAGAAACTTCCCTTGTGGACTACGTGGATCTGTATAGGAATATAATGACTCATCCCTTCCCCAAAAGCCATTTACCAAGTCCTGAGAACAGCATCAAACTCTGCCACTTGGTATCTCTGCATGAACTATTAGAAGAATTAAATGCAGACAGCATAATTAATTCTTTGCATGATACTTTTCGTGTGAAGTTAACATCGCATACGCAGAGGAAAGTCTCTGATATTCTGTCTGGGAATAAAAAATTGGCAGAACTGACTTTGAAGGCAGTGAAGCGCTTTACCCACAGATGCCTGTCATCTGAGAATGTTGACATTTCACAGAAGATGAGCAGTTACCTTTTTGATTCCTCCTTTTGGCCAGTAGGTGTGGTGATTGATGGTGTTTTCAAATATGAAGCCTGTGTGCAGGATTTGCAGAGTCTGTTTCCTGAAGAAGTGACAGTTCAAAATGTGTATCCACTGATCCAGCTGATTCATTCTAAAGTTGAAGTAAGTAAAAATGTTTCTTTTTAATTTGATTTTTTAAGGTCTGTGTATATTTTAATCATTATTTTAACAAAGTATTATCAGTCTGGGCATCCATATTTGTTGCACACAATACTGCTTTGAATTCAAGCTTTTATACATTTTTTTGTTGAATCTGTTTATTAATTTTATTGGGTAACTGAGACCACATATGATAGAATACCCTTTTTAGTGTAAGATCACTGAATAATCCTGTGATGTAGTTCTAGGTACCTGATAACATTGTCAAGTGGATAAAATTAATAAACCAATTAGTCATGTGAGTAGGTTTGGGATTGCAGGGATTTTCCTCTGCCGTTTTGTTTCTTTATATTTTATGTAGTCTTTCATAAATAAGAAAATAAGATATTTCAGAGTATGAAAAAATACTGTGTGCAATGTATTATCATTTTTGGAAAGTCATGGTGCATAAAAAATAAAGGGCCTGACATTGAGGAAGATTCCATAATACCTACATCATAATAAATACTAAATTACATGTATCTGATATAATTGCATTAAAGCAATATATACTGGTACAAAATGTTATTTGAATTAGCTTAAATATGCATTGTTTGCAATAGATAAATTCAAAACAGACAGCTGTGACACAGATGTAGGTATACCATCATCATACCTTTATTTTTACACACTGATCCAATAACAGGGGAGTGGCAGTGATTTCAGCCCTACTTTATGCTGCATTGCTTATTGTACATTACTTTATATTTACATGTTTAGCTGAAGCTTTTATCAAAAAGAAGGTAGTATTAAATAGTAAATGAAAATTAGTTTTTACAATACATTATATACACTTTCAGCTTCAAATATAAGTATATATACATATAAGATAAGATGGCTTATAAACACTTGTGTTAAATATGCCAATACCTATTGCCATAATTAATACTGTGGATTAAATTAGAGTAAGTGAAATTTAATTTGCATGCTTTCAGTTATTCTAAAGAATTTTGGAAACCTGTTTAAAACAAGGGCTTTTAGTTATCCAAGATGGCTATGCAAGTGGATTAATTTAAAATTGAACTACATCTACCATATCTGAACTTCAGATGATACCAACTAAAACACATAATGCAAGTTTCTTTTTCTAAATTTTATGGATATGTGCTAGTCATATGTAAGAATTTCATATTATACTTTCTATCACTGTAACAAACAAGCTGAAAACAAAAACCAATGAAAACATTTAAATACCACACTTGTAGTTTCCTTACTCAGCACACAGCTCAAYCTTTTCTGCATYATTCTCTGGCTTTAGTATGTCTGATATACCTGAAGATAAGAGCTACACAGATAATCCCATGCTGGAACGTCATGTACAGAATGAAAATGAAAACAATGGTACAGATGATGATTTGGAGTTATCCAATATGGCTGACATTTATCCAGAATTCTAGAGGATCAAATGTAATAAATAGTGTCACTGTGCATATAGATCCACAAAAGTCCTGAGTTTGTAAAACAGATTTTGGATTCAGATCCTTGCATGACTTAATGTAGTTCAAGAGAAAAGCACTGTGACAGCTAGATTGTATGAAACAACACATGTCCTACACATACAGGGGCTGAACTGTTTGAGATGGTTAGATTATATTATCTGTAAATGTAGACAGGATGAGAATACCTATACTAAAGGCAGTTATATGCTGACATCTACACCAGTAACTAGATGTAGTGCCAAACATGAAACAGCTCCTAAAGTCTTTGACCTATTTCAGGCAATAAAATTAACAAACATCCAGAGTGTCAGGAAATTACACGCTCCATCAATCAAGACCATTACAGTAATGGTTTAAACCATAATGAATTCTCCATGTGTGTACATAAAAAAACGATTAGGAACTTGGAGGAACAAATTGAAGAATGGAAACTACAATTACATGTTATTAAGTCAGCACAGGGGAGGTAAAGTGAGCAAGTAACCTTGTTTGAAACAGCAATTCACTTGACAGACTCCCAAATAGGAACAATGTCAGATACTCAGACACAGACTATCCCAATACCAGCCAAAAGAAAATGTAAAATGACCATTCAAGTAACAATTGATACCCAAAGTAATCCTGCATTGCAAACAACAGTACCCCCCACTCAGACATGTGTCACACCTGCAACAGCAATAAGTGTACACCAATAGCCCTGAGCTCTGACAAGTCTGTTGTCTGCACCAGCAACTGCATTTCTCAGTGCTCAGACAAATGTGTGAACAGCTCGAATAGCTCACACAACTGAGATTACAATTTCAGCACCTCTTCCTCCAAGAGATGTGTCTGAAATACACACCAGAATCCAACACTATAATGATAATGATAAAAGTAGTATGGAGGCAATCTCAGTGAGTACCCCATTCCATGATGACAATACATGTATTTGATACGAAACTAACTACAAAAAGTTTTAACATATCTCATTTAAATGTACAAGGTATAGTGGGAAATATAGACCAGATTAAGTTGATGTTGTCTTTTAAGGAAAATAATATACATGTTTTAGGACT
>QKMX01222130.1:671-11951 GCA_003401595.1 Venustaconcha ellipsiformis
ATCAGATTAAGTCTACTCATAAGTATACTCATAAATCTACTCATAATCAGATTAAGTCTACTCATAAATCTACTCATAATCAGAGCAGAAATATGGCTTCAAGAGGCCCAGCAAGCTCAGTAAATCAGACCAAGATCACCTAATTAGCACATGTAATTATCATTCATTGCTAAGGATATATTCCAATAAATACTGGACTAGAAATGTTGCCTCCTGAGTTGTAACAATGAGCTGCAGTAGCCTAATTGGAAGAGCATTGGCCTTATAATCCAGCAGTCAATTACTGATACTTGCTCTGACCAGACTGACCTTGGGAAATGCACTAGCTTCCACTTCCTTGGCGTGATATAGCTATTAATATCAGAAACTCAGAATAAGGTTTTTGGTGGTTCTTGAACAAGTTTCTTGGTTCAAGAGAAAGAATAACCAAAAGAACATTGTACTTGGGTCAAGTACTTTGTTTTGGTGTCTTGCCCAAGGACACTCATCAGACACTCATCATTATCACAGATGTTAACCTTGTATAATTTTACTGATGTTAGCAATAATGAAGTGACCTTCAGTCTTCATGCTCTTACAAACTGCTGCCACTGATGGACATGTTGTTTCAAAGAAAACAAACCAATGATGACCCAGTCATGGTGTTTTGCCATTATATTTCAAACCATGCAAGGTGACAAAAAAGCATGCTTGATATATTTCTGAAGAAGCATTTTGAGTGCAACATGACATGCATGTGTGTGTGTGTGTCAAAATAATCATTTCAGCTTATTGCAAAAACAATAATAATACCACTGTCAGCTGTTCTGCTCTGAAACAATCAATTGACACAGTTACTGATATGTCAGCCTTTATCAAAACATTTATGGACAGGCATATTTTCGATTCATTGCTAGGTAATTATGATCTATGTATTCCTGATTTAATATGATTATGTATGGGATAGGTTTAGAATAACTTTCTTTAGTATTCTTGTATTTTGTTGCCAACTAGTTATAAACTGTATTTACCAATTCCTGATATTCCTGTTCTCGTGATTTCCTCTGTCTATCTTGATCTAACCAATTGTCATCTTCCAGAATGCCTCGTGCTTGGTCACTTTGAAAACGACTTTTCCTGAGGTCCAGAGAAGGAGATTGTGAAAACAGACGAATCACAACAATTTAGCAAAATAAGGGTATAATGTAACTTGAAATGGCTAATCATGCCCAACTTTTCCATTGTCTGACAGCATGCTATGAATGATAAATTGAAAGGAATGATATCCGTATCACAGTCATGCTGGATAACTGAATACTAACTTAACTATAATTAGCTTAACACAAATTTGGAAGCCAGTTTAAAAGGGACAGCTCCATCAAAAGTGGCATAGTTAAGCTAAGATTTAAAGAGTTGAAAGTGTCAATTGGAATCAGGTCCTTTAAATCAACATCATTAATATGGCTAATAGTGTGTTACAAAAAGGTAATTGCAGCTCATCTATCTAGACTATCTCTTCCAATTGCATGATGAAAAGTTTCATGCACTTCATATCTGAGACTACTTGCTAGTGACAGGCATATGGCAGAAACCTCCCTCAAAATTCAGAATTTTATTGCATACAATAAAACTTGTAGCATGATTAGCCAGTATTCAAGCCAAGATCATACAAAGCTAAGTGCTTAAAGAAATAAAACAATCTTCACACCACCTGCTAGCACACATACATGTATATGGGCAACACTCGAGAAAGAAAAGATATGCATGCTGGAACTGAAAAATTAAGCTCTCTCTTGGAACCAACAAAGAATTTGCATAAGTTTTAAAACTATGAAATCATTACAAGATGCTTGAACCAATATGTATGCTTTGTGGCATGAATGCTGTAATAGGACATCCATGCTCTACAGGTGGGCATTATATCCACAATCTTAAACTGCAAGCTAAATGCTTTATGTATGAATGAGGTAACTGGACATCCATCAGCTGATGGTAGTGATGGTGCTTTATGGTATGAATGAGACGATGAGATATCCATCATCTGCAGATGGGGATAGTGTACCTACCATCTTAGTGTTGTCATGGCACTATGATGGGATCCTGACTTTATTATTTAATATAGTGTCAAAAGATTTCAACCTCCCTAACAATGATATCTTTGACTTAAATCAGATGAAAAAACTTGTTTGCTCCAAACATAATCTAACTGGAAATCAAACAATATTTCATGTATCAAATAGCTGGTTCAGAAATGCAATATAATAAGAGATATCACAAGGAATTTACATCCTGGATTGATGCTATCTGATTAACATCAGATCTCCACTGTTTTGGGTGAAGAACTGACAGTGACTGCTTAGGGGTCATGTTCTGGTTACCTTTGTGTTAGCCAATGGAAAGGCAACTTTCAGAAACTTGAAAGTGAATCAAATCAAAAGGCACACACTCATTCTCTTCAGCTGTACTGTTCAGTCTCCCAAATGTGAAGATACAAGACTTCATCTAATTGGATGATAAAATTAGTGATTATGGTAATAAGATAGGTCACCAGAGCATGACTCCTTAAATGGTCGCTGWCRGATCTTCACGTAGGACAGTGGAGATCTGATTTTAATCAGATTGGGATTGATAAATCATTGATATTTTAATCTGTCTGAAAAATAGGCAATTAAGTTTGGCATGTGTAATTCCTAATGACATTAGTATATATGCTGCTTTTAAATGCTGAGATACTAACTGGTTTTGTTTTAAAAAGAACAATCTGCATTCTAGTTTTGGACATTCAATGCCCCCAGTGCAGATCACATTTTTACTCATTACATAAAATAAGCTCTATCAATAAAGCAAAGCAAACAGTACCATATCTAGCCAAAATACAACAAGAAATAAGCTCCTTCCACAAAGCAAAAAAAAAAGTCTGCTTAAGATAAAAAAATATGCTTTAGATACTGACAGAGGTATGTATAAATTTCATGCATATTCTTTGCTGATACTGAGACAGTGGGGGTAAATAATATAAACTCTAAGAAATAAATGTCTAATATCACAAGCGGATGGTATCTGTTCATACTTTAGCACTCATTGGCCTCTCAACTAGGTCCAGCTCTCGACTTAGTTCCAACAGCCGCTGTCGACGTTCACTGTAATCCGACATTGGTCGAGATTTCTGGGCATGTAGGTCTGAAATTCTGTCCGTAATTTTTTATACAGTACTGTATTCATATTGTTTCTAAACTTATGCTATGCATATCACATGATATTGTACTGAAAAAGTATGTGATTGGCTAAGTTTCAATATTTATCTTTTCAAGACATTCAAACAGTCATAATGGTCATTTTACATTTTGAAAAATCTCTCTAAATTGCCAGTATTTGCTAGCCATTGTAACACATCAAAAATACATATCAAGCACACAGATTTCAAACCAACATCAGAATGAAATCATCTTTACAACCCTACACAAGATTACCCTTCTCTGAAGCTTATCTCCTCAATGATTGAAGAAATAATTCAATGATAGAATATGTTATTCTCTGATCAACCAATGAATCAAATATGAAATACTGATGAATTATTTATGTAAATAATTTTGTATCTTTCAAATGCTCTCAGTATAAGTATACCACTGAAGCAGAACATAATGGTTTCCTCTAATATTAAAAGACAAAAAAAATGTGTTTTTGTCTGATGAACATCCCTGGGGTGTTTTTTGTTGTTGTTACCAACCCTAGCATTTTTCCCCCTAGAGTTAAAAAAAGCAAACTAAAAACAAAAAAAATTCCCTAAATTGATTTGTGCATCTAACTGCACTGGTTTAGCCCAGTACTTGAAGTGCTTAGTACATTATATATACTAATCATTATAATATATATAGTGGTTTTTTTAAAAAGAAAGAAAGAAAAACCTACCTACCCTAATTTTAAAACCAGTGCAATAGGAAACATATATACTGTTTGGGGAGGGGGGCTTAAAGAGAATCACCCTTGAAATTTATAAAAGTTAAGCAGAGAACATGAAATTTAAAATGAAGCCAAGCAAAAAAAATTCAAATCCATAAGCCACCTCTGCAAATTACATTCTTTGTTTATGGACTATTAAACTTTAAAAATATGTGTAAATAGGACAGGAATTAACAGGATGTGTTGTTTTATGCTTTAAAGCATTATGCAGACTTGATGGAGACAAGACTTTATTGGACATTTTTTTAAACTGACAGATTTGCCCTAAGTTTACACAAAATCAGTGCTTCTTAACGTAAATATATAGGAATGTAACATTGTCAGATCAGGCCTAAACTTACCCAAAATTAGTGTTTCTTTTAATAATTGTAGATGAATGTAACTCTGATCAGCATTACGTTAACACAAGATCAATGCTTCCTAATATAACTATTATGGGATATATTTAACTTAGCAATAACACAGCCAACTTCAAACATCATTGACTCTGATCCATTGTTGTGATGGCAGATCAGAATCTATTACCCTTGCTTGAAGTCATAAAAGGAACAAACTGTATTGACTGTGATCCATCAGTGTATAATGTGATCATTTATATGGGTCTATGAAGCTTGTAGTTGGATGAACATCTGTGTTAAATAGTTACTGTATTTTTCCCATAAATAAAACCATGGGACATGACTAATAAATTTGTCAAAAATTAGGTGTCTGGATAGGGTGGTGTTCGACTTTATCATTGGATAAAAACAATGCACTATACATGGGCATTACCTTATATTCTTTTAATTAACAGGTTGAGAATATTTACATTCGGCAGTGTAATTATCATCTGTACATAGAAAAAAATCAATTCTAAAGAGGACAAGCAGCATGTGTGTGTGTGTGTGTGTGTATACAGACCCACACAAAAAATGACATTGAGCAGAATAATACAGAAAAGCTGATGTTGTAAATTCTTAAGAAACTGTAATTACATAAAATGCAGATTCCATTACAAATTAATAAAAAAGAAGTTAAAAATCAGTTTGATTTCTTAGTAACATTTCTTTCACAAATTAGGTTAATACATCTACAAAAAAGTTGTATGTAAAATACACTAAATTTATTCCTGTTAATTCAAACACATTTCTCTCTGATATTTTCATGAAATCAATTTAGAAATTGACTATGAGGTTAGTACAATTATATATTACTGTTATTTATGAAAAGCAAGTTGGCCCGCATGGTGAATGTTGAGAAGTATTGGAACAAAATATGTGGCCATTCTGCAGAGGAGGTCAAAGAGGGACAGGTTTATGGAAGTTTTATTGTATGTGAAAAATGACAAATTACTATTTAATGAATGCCCAAATTCAAAGAGGAGTGTCTCTCACTATATTTGACATATAAGGAAAATGCTGACAATCAAACATGCCATAGACATTATCAACAATAAGAAATTCAATGGAATTTTATGTCTTGTCTGCTCATCAGGTGATACAAAAACATGTATGTTCAAAATGACCTTGACCCTGCCTGAGTGATAGTGGAAGTTCATATGTGAAACGACAAAATGTAATGATTCTAATCAAAACATGAAAGATATCACTGCCTAGGTTTCTGACTTATGACCATACAAAGAAACCATACCTCAACATTTGATGAAGATTTACAAATGACCTTGACCTTATATGCATGGCATGGATAACAAAAGGGTAAAACTCCCTGATTCTCAAGTCCAAGTATGACAGCTCTCCCTCCCTGGGTTTTGAAATTATAACCACTAAAAACTTAACCAGGTCTTTAATGAAATGTACTTTGCCTGTGGGTCACAAGGAGGTAGGAGCAAATAAATATCAAAAGGCTGAGCTTTCTAATTATACAGTCCAAGTCTGAATGGAATGAATGATACCTATTGCTTGCTTATTCTAAAACAGGTGAGAGCTACTTATGCAATAGCAGATATTGCAGGTCAACATCAAGTACATGCGAGAGACAAGGAAAACACTGAAAAACTCATTTTAAAAAAATATCATGGTCCCTCACTATAAGACACCTTAGTATAATACAATCCAATAATTATGTGGGTATAGTCATGGATCAAATTACTCCATGTAACAGTAGTAATATGTATACATACCTCAAAATAAGATGATCTCACATATGACATGGTCCACTTTTATGGTTCCCTTGAACAATGATAGAGTGATTAATTACTGAACCTTTTCTCTTAACTAGCCCCTAAATTCTGATGAAATGTTAAGATTAAATTATAGCTTACCTTGGTCCACGTTCAGGCTCATTCTGCCGATAGTCACCCTGTAATAATTAAGAGAAGAAAGATAGATTCTTATCAAAACTAAATCTTCTGTGATCACTTATATATAATACAGGCTCAATAGACACATTATTATATAATGTACTAGCAAAGGAGTGTCTATGCTGTTTATTCCACAAATGATTCCCTATCTATAGTGCATAATGAAATGGAAGAATAATAAAATCCTTAATATACAACAGGCTGTACATAGAAGATATTTTCTTTTCCTACATTAATACTAGAAATATTTCATCATGTGGTACCAAAAACATGATATTTTAACAAGTGGCAAAGTCACTCATTAAATTATATAGTTTTTGGTACCACGAGATGAAATATATCCAGTATTAACATATGAAAACTCACTCTTTGGTACAAATGCTAACCCCCCACCCTCTTTTCATAAAGTCACATTATTTTCATTGCCTGGTGATATAGACACATGACTTAAGAATGTGGAAGGAATGGGCTGAACTAATCTGTCGCAGTAAATTACATTTTTCTCATTTTGTATCCTATTTGACCCTATCTGAAAACATTAAATCTCTATATTTTACACTTAAATATATAATAAATAGGAATATTGCATCCAACAGTCTGAATTTTGTGTTGGACTAAAGGCTTTGCTGTGATATTGACACAAAATTCTGATTCCTCCCTAAGCCAAGTGTCTAATGCAAAATCCTGATCTTGAGGATGGAATTTTCCTAACATACACTAATTCATATTGAAGGATTATGTTTCTCACAGTCATGATAGAAACATGATAGTCAAGACAAAATAGCTTATTATGAATCATACCATGACAACCTTAAAAAAAAAAAAACAACGAAAATTTACTCATCTTCAGATGCAATATTACAGACCAGATTAACACTGATTTCCTCACCTTGAAAGATACAGCACTAAAGACCAGGTTTACACTAATTTCCTCACCTTGAAAGATACAGCATTAAAGACCAGGTTTGCACTGAAAACTTCCATCCAAGCATTAAGTGTTTAATCATATATCAGCATTAACAGAATTAACAGAACAGTAATCAAGATCATCAAAGTAACTGCATTGGAATTATGTACAGGCCCAAAACATGACAATGCTTTCAGTCAAATTTTTGTCAAATTCTGCTGAGCAGTTTTGAAAAGATGTTGAAATGACTTTAAAGTTTTAATAACAGTAGCCATATCTGATAGTGGATCACCATGATTAACAAAAAAATTAATGGACTTCAATCTTTTGGTCCAATTAGATCAAATTTTATTCAGCAGTTTTGGCATAAATATGACATCCTCTATGCCAGGATGCTCTCTGCCAAATATTTGGTCCAAATCAGACCAGTGTTTGGGGGATTTTTAAGTTTCAAACTGTAATTGTTAACTAATACATGAATACAATAAGTTCATTTGGCCTTACAGCCAGATTAACACAAATTTTTTGACATCCAACAGTCTATTTCACAAAATAGACAATTATGCCTAATTTCTTTTTGCATAATGTTCAAGTTGTCAAAATGCTGATCAGTCTGAGAAGGTAAGCCATACAAACCTGTCTGTTAAGGGCACCATCACTTGCATAGGACTTCATTCTTCCCTGTACCTCAGGATCATCATATTGTCTGAAATATATACAGTGTATCAAGTTCTTTACTGTGCTCCATAATGTGAGTGAAATAGACTAATTTCTCACCAGATCTTAATTCAGTTCCAGCATTTGAGAAATTTCTCAAATCAGATTACAAAATGAAAGTCAATAGTGTAGAAAGGACAATTTGACATAAGCTCTCTCTGAGCTATCTTTTCCACAAAACTGCATGACAAAAGGTCAAGTATTTTCTTTATTCATATCCTCCAGACACCACCAGCAAAACATAATGAATTACTGTACAGAGGTTCTCATGTTTAATTTTGATGAGGGTGCGATTTTTATCTTCTAAACTTATTAAATAAGAAGTATTTCCAACTGATTCACCTTCTTTGTGCTTCATCAACTCTCAAGTCATCATTTGTTGGGGTACTCCAGCCTTTTCTAGGCCCCTGAAATAAAATATCATTGCTAAAAATAAATCTTGTAAAATTTATATCCATAAAAATGGGGTAACAATTAAAAATGACAAGCTATTTGAATCTGAACATATATAATCCTCTAATTATCCCATTCATTGGTACTTAGAATAAACCTTAATTTAGTATCCTTTAAAAAGAAATCTGTTATTAAAATATGAATGAAATCCTTGTCATGAAATAAGAGTGCAATGAAAGAAGTTTAACTCAACCTTATAAGGCCAGCATCTTAAAAAAGAAGGTGGCAATCTGGATTCAGTTTGGTGATATCAGAAAGAAGTCATGTAATGACCTTATATACTAGAGTCAGATCCAACTGCAGACAGTATATACCTGTAACTACTGTCACATAATACAGACTGCATATACCCATATCTACTGTCACATAATACAGACTGCATATACCCATATATACTGACACATAATACAGACTGCATATACCCATATCTACTGTCACATAATACACCTGCAGCAGATGTGCATCCATCAAATTGTTAGGAATAATCTGTGAAACAAATGACATACACACTGATCTATGAGCACATTATATGATGGAAAATCAGGGTCTTTAATTCGCTCAAGGACCAACTTATAAGTGAGTATTTACAGTAGTTTTTTCATTACCTTTATCTTATAGGGAAGCCTAGATGTTACATAAACAATCATTACAATCCTGACAATTACAAGCTGTACTATAACCAAACTAATATGTAATGCTATGTTACTGTAAGACACATGATAGGTCAGAGTTTTAACAGCTTAAGTATATAGTAATATTACATGGTAAATATCTTATGAAATGACAAAGCCATATTGAAGAAGTCTACAAAAAATCATACAGTTTGAACTTGTAAGTCAAGTCAAACTGCAAAAACAACAAAGATGCTCATCTGCTGTAGCATAATGTGCCTGCAGATAAGGACCTGTGTTGTTTTTGTTCTACTGATCACTCCTAACAAACTTCACAGACCCAGATTGCTGGCACATTATGCGATGGCAGATCTGCATCTGTTCAGTTTGCAGTTGGACTCATCTTATATATGGTATGTAATAACATGAAATCTTGCATTACAGCAAATTAAAGCCTTTACTTACTCTAGCCACCTCTTTCTGCTTCAAAAACTGATTGTATTCTCTGTTTCTCTCCATGATCTTCCTCTTCTGAAATATTTATAGATCAACAAATATAAAAGCAATTTTTAGTGCAAAAAAATGAAAAGCAAAATGAAACTAGATTTGTGTTTGTAAAGTATGTATGCTCCTACAGCAGGCCAAGAAAATTCATGTCCAAACAAAAAAAAATTTGGAAACATTTTTACAATTTAAAATTCTTTAAAAATCACATTATCAACATATGCATATAAAAATGTTAATTAAATTTTGTTCATCTACCTCATGTATTACCAATATACAGATCCACCATGATATTCTACACTAGTTACATAATATGGAACTTTTTTAAACTTAACTTCGGTACTTTCTCTCAGTAAGGAATGTACAGAAATTTCCAAGTAATCTTGTTACAGATTTAATGATATAAGCAGCATGTTTTCATTTTTCATTATAAAATACTTTAAACACAAATATTCTTTCTTTTACAAAACAGCTGTATTTGTCTCAAATTAATTTTGAATATTATAATATTTATGATTTTTTAATCACATATCTGATATGTGTCATCTATGCAAATGTGGAGGCCAAATGGGATGAAGTGAAAAACATTTTGGCCAAATCTAACTTTAGGAAAAACTTCAAATTACCCCCTTCAAATGTCGTTTTATTAGTTATTTACTAGTGTATATTAATGTATTAAGTACATGCATTCTTTAGCCAGATTAAGATACTTCCACAGAGCAAATACTGCCTGAGAATTACCTAGCTAAAGCTACAGGCATATTTAATCCTATTTTTTTTTAATTTGTTAACTGAAAAGATACCCTTATCTGTAGCTCAGTAAATTTTTACATCAGCATCTCTATATGCAAATAAATATACTTAATTCTAAAATTGTTTTTACCTAATTCAATTCACGCATCAATGATTTCAACACTATTCCTACCCACATACAAGTCAATAACACTCATTGAAAACAGAGTGTATGTTTACATGTAAATTCTCTAATGCCACCATGATCAGTTGAAGAACCAATTATTTCTAAAAAAGTGATCAGTTAACATATACAGTTAATTTTGGTCATAATGTAGTTGTCTTAGTTTGTGATTTCTTGGAAATCTGCATCTCTGTGCATGTATTTAAATCATGTCAAATGATGTACTTCTCACAGGTAAGTGCATTTTCTTAGAAACAAAATATAAAATATATATTTATTACTCATTAGACAAATCATATAACAAATATTAAGTGGAAATTTAAATCAATTTAAGAAAAACTCAACAATTCAGACAATGTTTATCTGTGGCATGCAATGGCTCCTATAACTGCTCAGTCCTGTATAAAAAATGGACTCTTCAATAACACTAGGACCAACATTGTAGATGACATGTACAAAGACCATTCTTTGAGTGGTGTTGCTCTCTATATTGATATAAATGGTGTTGAAATCATTCATGCATGAAATGATGCATTTCACTGAGCTATAGATGTGGATATTATTTATGTTGTTGAGTTGAATAAATTGTATAGCACGTAGTAACTCGGCATAACCATGTGATTCTCGTGACTATCACAAGAATGAGCTAATCTTTCAAAGCTGTTGATTGACATTGGAATAATATTGTGCCCCTGTGAGTGTGTAAATGAGGAAGATCACAATCATCAGTTAAATGAAAAATAAAGATCATAATCAAACCCACCCACCACAATTCAACACCTACATAATTCAACACCTACATCCTTACAGACTGATATGTTATTTCATCTCCCTATAAGAACATAACCCTCTCTCCTAACTTCAGAGCAATGTAACTGATGGTCATGTGATCTGTGGCCAACATCGATATATATATATATATATATATATATAT
>QKMX01222343.1:0-10744 GCA_003401595.1 Venustaconcha ellipsiformis
CTATGAAATCGTTCTCCAGGAAATACTGAATTTCCTTTTAGAAGTATTCTTGTTTGAGATGGTTCAACGTTATGGAATATTTTGTTTATCCTAGTAGGTACATCTGTATATGAGTTCTCCTATTCAAATTATCACTGTTTAAGTTCATTATTTTCTTGTTGTTGAAAATGTGAAAGTTTCTCGTCGAAAATTATTCATAATATCCGAATTCCGAAGATTTGTCACTCCAAAATCAGCAGATCCCGATTGAATTCCTTTACTTAAATCCTAAGTGAGTGATGTGCACAGACTGTGGAAAATTAACATTGGTATCAAAAGAGATTCAATTCAAACGCCAAGAATCGCTGACTGCATTGACAAAATTAAAAATGCAAAACATGTCAATAATTTTGACCATGTCAGTTGATTCTGGCAAATTCCACTCACAGTGAAAACACAGACAATTTTGGTATTTACAACTGTAGATAGATGTTATCAGTATAATGTGATGTCGTTGGGCATGAAAAACGTTTTATTCCAGTGTTAAATGAAGATGATAACATGTCGTCTAGATAACTGTGACGCAATCATCGATGACGTCATCATCTACATGGAACTACTTGGAAATAATTCTGAAACCCTTCGATCGATTCAGTGATACATTTTTGACTATTAGTTTAGGTCAAAGTTAGTTTTATCTTACTTCTGGTAAATATAGTTACGTAAAGGCTGTCTATGGATTCCCAGTGCCTGTCAGTAAAAGGCAACTCATGCTATGTTAAGGAATAGATGTCTATTGTCGGAATTTGTTCTCAGTTATATTCAATATCTTTAAACCGGGACCAATTTGTAGATTTCTTAATCCAACATTTATTGTCCTGAGAAGTGTCATGAATCTTATGACATATTAAAGACGTACTTAAAGGTGCACCAGTTCTTTACCCTCCAGATTACAGTCAGATATTTACAACGCATGCTTATCCTGATGCAAGTGATTGGATGGTAGATCAGATAGTATACATATATATGATTTTAAGGTGTAATAAAATGATCGCATCTGATTTGTAATTTTTCTATTAAAATAAGGGTAAAACAATTTCACAGAAATCTTTAACTAAATGCAGATATAAGCAATTTAGAAGAGAGAACAATGTATTTGAGTACCACAAATGAACGAAAAAAAGAAAGATTAAGAAGTCAAATGAAAGTAAAGATGGGCGGTATGAGGGGTAGGTCTAGAGCTATATGTATTAAAGTAGACAAAGTGACAAATTGTTTATGTCTTTTGGCAAAATAATTTAGCAAAATGATGTCACATCTTGTAAACATTAACAGTTACTTATCATCAGGTCATCAAGAAATGTTATATGAAACATACCTCTAATTATAGTGATGGAGTGAAGTTGATCCTGTCAATCTTGAAATGCCAATTAATTACAAGACATTTTTCGGCTAAACGATGTATAGAACTAATATCTCAAATGGTCGAATATCATATGCAGAGACTGAGATCGTCAATTAGTTGTGGATATAAACAATTTATAAGAGAGAATCAGTATCAACGAAGTACCAAAATTGTAGGAAAATAGATTGATAAGACACTAGAGAGAAAAGCATAGATGAGGTGAGGATTAGACCTAGAACTATACCGACTGTAAAAGATAGTGACCAATTATTTATGTCCCTTCGAACAAAATACATTATGTAAATACAATGAGAGCATATCTTTTTTACAGGATTCATGGTTCTTTAATTGCAGTCACCAAAATATGTTGGCTGAAACAGAACTTGTCTGTATGAAAAAAAAAAGTTTATTCTGTCAATCATAAAATGCTAATTACTTAGCAAGACATCCTGAAACTGAACGATGCACAGAAACATGCCTTAAATGGTTTCATATCATGAACAATAACTGCAAATATTGTGTAACATTTCCCAATAAAAATATTCCAGGATATGAAGGATATACGGTATAGTTTCTCAGAAGGTGAATTAGAAAGATATTGAACAGGATAAGACCATTGCCTTTGGGGCAGTATTTGGTGAAGTATCTTCCATTCAAAAGGAAGGCGTTATTATATGATTGCGAAAAAGTGATATATCTAATCAGTATACTTCAAATTGGAAATCTATTTGGTTTCGAAATTTGTCACACAAAGTTGCATCTCTATTTATTACAAGTTGGATTAAAACTGTGGTACACAGTTATGCATAATGGTCAAAAAGGCTTTTAAAAGGGCAATACGTTGATAAGAAGATTATAACGTTTAATGCTTCAGTTCAGACGTTCACAATATTCCTGCAATTTTGCATTGGATTGATTTTAAAAAGGTATTTGATTCAGTTGTTTGATCACTTATTGGAAAAGCTACGTATTATTAAAAGTATGATCAATCGATAATAAGTCGGATAAAACGTTGTATTGCATCATCAAATCTTTTAATGCTCAAATCTGCGATTGCTTTGTTGTTGAAGAAGAACGTAGACAAGGAAATCCAATCAACCTATACATTTGAATCCTGTGTTCAGAAACTTAAACTAATAGGATAAAAGTGACAAACCTTGGTTGAACTATCAAAACAAACGTAGCCGATTTTCTTTCTCAGCATGTATAACTTAATCTAGATTGTTAAGAGAGATCTCTAATCATGCATTTTATTACTTAATATAAATATTCCTGATTTTTCAGTCTTAGTCCAAATAGACTCCAAACAAAGGCAGTCATTTTCCATCTGAAATTCGTTAAATTAAGACCCAGCTAATTTAGTGCAATTGGGTTTTAAACATCATTTCTAAAGGATGACACTGATGAAATCTGGAGATACTTGAGTGTAATTATCATTTGTTGCCTTTGTAAAGTGCATCTAAACTGGTTCTTAGTGAACTAAACACTGTTACACTTCTGCATGGTATAGATTAAAAGATAACATCAATACAAATATTGAATTGAAGGATTACCAAAAGGGGAATTATATATGATTTATATATAATGGACAATTTTCTCTAATTGATAAGTCTGTCAAAAACTTCTTTTACTATTTGCAATTTACCAGGATCAGAAACTTCAATCTCCCCAATCCTATAAATAATTATATTTATTTCTGTGTCGGCCCTGTTTCTGTATATGTTTCGTGTTTTTGTGCAGTCACATATGTTTATGTCGATCGTGATAATATTCACAAAAAGATTCGCATGGGCGGCAAATCTGATGCGATTTTAATTTAGTGCCGCATGTAATACATGGTTAATCGCCGGAGACAGTACCTAAGTCCAGTAAATGTATTTGATATTATTCATAATGACATGCTATGCCGCAGGGTAAATATTTTCCAACGCATACATCTTTACATTTATTGTGTTCCAGTGTAATGGAATATTTTATATATAAAAGCAGCGTAAACGGCCAAAATCTATTATGTATAAAGAAATACAAGGTTTAGTCTTTATTCAGTGTCTACTCCGCGCTTCTTAGTTTGTCTCATGTATTCATTAAACGTGGCATGTCTTATCACTTCTAGCAATAGTCTACAAATATTGATTGCCTCCATTTGCCCTGATAGCGTTTCGCCATAGTTGCAATGTCCTGGTTAAATTCCTCGCCGTGCTTGTCACTCACTGCTCTGCAGTTCGGTCGAAAAATATCTAGATGAGAGTGCAAAAAATTTATCTTTTGTCACATGTGGCAACCAATGCTTTTGTATGCCTTGAAGAGGTTTTCCACCAACTCACCGTATTTGTCTGCCTTGCTGTTTCCGAGTAAATTTGTTGCAGCTATTTAGAATGCTCTCCGAGCAGTCTTTCCTTGCGAAGCAGTGCACGGTAAAATGCATCATGTTGAAGAAGTTCACGAATCTGAAGACAAACAAAGACAGTTTCCTTTATCTTAGCTTCATGTAACCTTGAATATTTTCCACAGAGATACTTGAAAGGTGCTTGTATATTTGTCCATGGCTTGAAGAAAAGATCTTCATCACACCGGGTTTGATGTTCAAAGGTGGTAACCCAATCTTCCTGATTCAACAAGTGGTGATTGCTGAACACGTTTCTTCCCACACTCCAAAGAATGTTGAAGTGGCCGATCTCTATTTATGTAGTAGGAATCTTTCGCACGTTTATCCCATTCCAAGATAAAGCAGCAGTTCTTTGTGTATCCAGTCTGCAGACCAAGCACGAGAGCAAGCACATTCAAATAGTCACAAACCTGCCACTGATGTTGATCATAGTTTATGCATCTCAAACGTTGTTTCGTGTTTTCATATATTTCCTTAATTGGATTGCATGAAAATCTGGAATTAATGGCAAACCTTTGCTAATATGCCGCAAAACAGATTTAAGACTTGTCTGCGAAGAAGTCAAGGAACAGTCTCCACTAATCTAAATCATGAACGATGTTGAAGGTTGCAATCACACCAATGATGTCACGACATATGGAAACCGTAACATCACCTGCCAGGAGATTCCACTGTTGTAGTCTTGAGCCCAACAGCCCTGACTTACACTTGGATAGTTGCAAATCCATCAAAAGCTCATTCAGTTCACAATGTGTTAAGATGTGTGGTTCAGATAAGGGCAGAGAAAATATGGGTCATGTGACATTGATGGTTCAGAACTAGATGTATCATCCTCTTCCTCTTTATTGTCTTACTGAACTGAAAATGATTCTTGTGCATCAGGTACTGGCAGTACTTCCCCGTGAGGTACTGTGAGTATAGCTGGTGGAATGTTTGGATAATGCACAGTCCATTTTTTCTTCTTTGACATACCTTTCCCAGACATAGGCACATTTGCTTCAATGATCCCTTGGGTCTCTCCTAAACATTAACACTGCAAAATGTATAGAATTCCTTTTCCTGGTTAAGCAATGGCAAAGGTTTTATCAAGTTCTTGCAGCATGTGTGTGTGGCCAACATCTTGTCCTGGTATCCACGTTTGTAACCAAAATAAAGGTGATAATCTTAACCATAGTGGCTTTACTGCGCTTTAGTGATGCAATGGTCATATATGTGCGCATTTCGGCTAAACCGGAATGTGTCACTGTGCAAAATCAATTACTGAAAAATACAAGACCACGACACAGTATGATTTTCTAGAGCTGATTCGGGGGTAACTGCTTCAGCAGAATGATGTAAGCTTAGTTATGACTGCATCATCCATATCTTCAAAGGTATTACATGATGCAATTAATATCATGTATGTACACAATGCCAGCTTCAAATAGCATAATGCATTGTTTTGCCTAAAAAGCAACTACTGTCCAAACCCAGTCATAGATTTATTGATAGATTCAGTTGAAGATGTGTTTTAGTCATTTAAGGTATAATTAACTTATCATACGCCACTCACAAGTCAATGGTCGTACTGATCCAATATCACATCTTTAAAACTAGAGTCAATCAACAATTTTATCTATCATTTTCATTCCCAGTGACCAAGAATTAGTCCGGTTTCACTACATTTATTTAGTTAAACAGGAATCATTTTGGTTGTTGACCAGTATAATTTAAGGAATGAATTGAATATAATTTGTCACAAGGACAATGCATCAAGTGTTGCGATGCATTAAGTTGCCAATAAAGGTTAGCGATATTTAATTATTTGCCTCAGAGATAACATCATTGGGCTCTAGTTGATCCATGTTCAAGAAATGAATCCAAAATTTGCTTTAAGCATTAATTTACCCTACTTTTAGATCTCAATGACCAAATCAAGAGCAAATGCTTTATAAGCAAAGTTTACAACACAACTTGTCAAAGCAAAATGATACAGGTTCTGAGATTCAGACACTGCACTCCAAAGTGTTTTATTTATTATCAAAATAAATCCAACAATTGCATTATATACATAAAAAGATACTTTAATTATTAATCTAAGCGGCAGTTATTCCTCCAAGAAAAAGTAGCTGAATTAAACTATGATGATCATCAATCAACCATCAGGAATGGTTTTCTTTTGCTCCTATATGAATAGTTCCTAGATGGTGACACTTGAAAACAAACGCATCCAAAGTCATATTGGCTACTGAGATGCTATTTTTTCAACAACTTCGTCAATGTAATCCTGAGGAACAAATAAATTAAATTCATCCTATCTGGAGTATGTATAGACAAGACATACTGACAATGAATGGAATTTATAATTTCATAATGTCTGAATATTTCAATATTGACTTAAACATGAGATAAAATGTTAATTACGTATTCTCATTTGCCTACAAACGCACAAATGAAACTCTTTGCATATTAAATCTACTTCAATCAACACAGCTGCAACAAGATAAATAGTTGACTTGATTATGAGCTAGTATTCTAACTACGATTATATATTTCTTTAAGGGAAGTATCAAACGCAACATTGTAAATTGACTTCTGTACGTATTGACTCAACCATATTAACCATGACAACTAATTTTCGGTCCTTTGAGCAATGCTTCATATCCCGATTTGAAAGAAAAGGAGCATCTATTTACTATTTATAATGAAAGTTCTTTGATAAATAAAATCTGGACTCGAACCATACTTAGATATTATACAAAATTGTGACATGAACACAAGCCCTTGACACAGGCCCATTTCGGCTAATTAGTAAGTTTACTAAGCACCAATTTTGTACAGTAATAAATGCTTTCTATACGACGAACTATACTTTTGGTCAACTATGCATAACTACAACGTCTTTAAGAGAAATAAATGTGTCTATATGACAAACGATCCTTGCACATGTTTAATATGTTAAAATAGCGCGATTACAGAAACAAATGATATACATTATAACACTCAAAAGATATCAACAAAATAGAATGTCAAATATAAATCCAATTTAAATAATCTGCTTGAGCATTTTTTCTACTTTATACTTTATTTAATGTCATTGAGATTAAATGGCTTCATGTTCATCCTAACAAGCATAGAGAGACGTGGAGGCAAGGGGAGATCGAACCTTCGCTGATTTATTCGATTACACTGCGTTGCACAAAAAAACAATTCATTATCATATGAATAAATAGTGTATTCTGGATTACATTTAGAGTACATTTCTAGCAAGAAATGAAAATTACTAGTGCTGTAACATTTTAATCGGTATAACAGTTTAAGAAAACAACAATAAGGTTCTCTCAAATGGTAATGCGGGCTTTTGCAATACTCGACTCGATTTCTTTCTCAATAGAATGTACACTAGCAGCCCACACAAATATTTTCAAGCATCACAGTATTGAAAATCGGGATATTAATATTCGTTTCCATAAGACGTCGAATAGTCAATGACCATAAACCGCCATTCCTAAGCTTGAAAGTGTTACTTTTGCATTCCTTGGACGGTAGAGAAGGTAGTTAATTTACGAATCGACGGGTAGCTATGAAATCATGTATCTAACTTTCAAAATTATAACCACATTCTAGATCAATTTTATAGTTTCCAATTGAGAATATTATGATCACCGTACAATTCTAATGCTATACATGCAATCCCGGTCTTATTTCGTTACAAAAAATCAGACAATTCAATAACAGCATTCACGTCAATCTACCTTCTAAACTGCACATGGAAAAGACATATACAATGCTAACATTTATTTTGTGAAATTTCCCTTTTTCTTTCGGCAGACAAAAATGAAAGTTGTAATTGTTCTTCTAGCTTGCTTAGTATGTGCTGCCATCGCTAACGTCCCGTTTGGTGGCAACAACGGATAGGGTGGTTATGGTGGATACGGAAGTAATAATGCTTACGGAGGTTATGGTGGTTACGACGGATGTGGTGGCTATGGATGAAATCTTTGGATATTGTGGATATCGAGGTTATGGTGGATATGGAGGTCATGGTGGATATGGAGGTTATGGTGGATATTGAGGTTGTGGTGGATATGGTAAATATCATAAAACGTAAGAGCAAATAATCTTGACCACATTATACCAGTTAAAAAATAACTTGTCTATTTCAATTTCTACATAGTCGTTACATTTATTTGCGCTAACAATTTGAAGTATCTACACAAATAGTTTCTTCAAGATAAATATAAATAAGTTATCGATATATTTTTGGCCTAGTCGAATGGTGCTAATGCTGTTAATTTGCTTCCTTTTTACATATATTAAGAAGAATATATAGATCAAATGACTGAGAAGACTGCCAAGGGAATATCATGCCTTATCTGATTTTTTTTATGTTAGCATTTATACATACTACAACAATGAACATATTCGATCGAAGAAAACAAAGGGACAATTTTATCATTATTTTAATTTGATTATCTCTCTCAATCTCTCTTTCTCTGATAAACAATTATCGTTAAAAGTGAACAATTCTTCATATACACTGTGACTAAATCAGTGAGTGAAACGTTTAAGTAAACGAAAGCAACACATGCTCTTGGGTGACAATGTTATGATGTCTTCATCGTTATCCTCATATAATATACATACATATATAAATGCATCATTACTCGATATCAATAGCATTAGCTTATAATTTAGAATCTGATCTTCTTTCATGGATAGACAAGCTGTGCTGCACATTGTATTTACCTCAAGAGACTGATTCTGATGGAATATGCGAAATATAGGCGTAAATTATTAAGAATAAACCATGTAAGCAACTGCATGTGTGTCAATTGTATCCTTGTGAAAACATTAAGAAGTAGAACTTTTACGAAGTATTCCGTCCGACTGTATATAGCGAATACCCTTAAAATATTGTTTACTTCACACCATTAAGTAGTATGTGTATCAATGTTGTTCTATTATCTTTAATCCATGGTTGTAAATTGTAAGAGTAATCAATAAACAACATATTTCATAGACAACCTTAATCTATGATTGTATATTATGCCCATAGGTTCAAAATAATTTAGATAATAACATGTTTACATTGAGTTGAGTTCCGGACCTTGATTGTTTCCTTTCAGGTTATATTGTCAGTAATTTTTATCTTGTTTGTAACTTGCAAATAATCTTTTTTATTGATATCTGAGTTCAAGGTCTAGCATTATTTGCAAATTTGAGAATGTTCTAAAATCGAACCAATAAAAAATCCAACACAAATATAGAAAACAAAATATAGAATAATAACAATAATACCCTTTACGTGACATAACATTCACAAACAAGAAACGAAATGCCTTCAGGAAACATCAAACTAAAGAGTTAACCCACTAAATAAAAACAAGTTTTATAAACTAGAACGTACTTAAGAATTTGATGCGAGAATGAGTCTAGTCCTGGACATTTTATTGTGATTTACATCAAAATTATTCATTCCCATTTTAATATGAGTCTTTGTGGAATCTGCTTTAGATGTGACCAGAAATTGAGAGGAAGTATTTGTTTAAACTATTCGTTGGTAGTACAAAGTCCTCATTTATAATTTGGACTTGAGCACTGTTTTGTGAGTAATGTGAATCCATTAAAAGGCAATATGGACTTTAACATTGTTACATCACAAGAACTCTGGCACATAGGCACATTCAAAACTATTGGTGCGTCATCACATTCAATCTTGGACTTCATGAGAAACGTTTAAGATTATTTGGGGTTTACATTCAGAATACTTGTTCCATTTGGCGTGTAACAAAACTTAAGGTCATATGGTGGTAACAGCAAGTATTTCTAAAATAACGAGTTCCTTGAGGATGCCATACATTTTGCAATTTCCGTAGTACAAGCATCTTTGGTAAGACAAGACATAACACATATTTTGGCCCATATTTAGTGCAAAGGAATTGTTTGGATAAATTCCTTTTCTATCAGTAGTAAGTCTGTATCTGGTTTTCATGTGACAAATTCAATCAGTAATAAAAACATTTGGAATTAATGTTAATAAAGCGTTAATCTCACTAGGAAATGTTGCAAATTCGAAGATAAAAGATAGAAATACTAACACAAGGATAATGGAAAAGGAAAAAAAGTCGAGGTAATGAGAAAAAGAAAGAAAAATAAATTCGGAGAGGAAAATGAAAGTACAGTTCGTGAGAATAATGAGATAATTCAAATGGAGAATTAGAGAGAAGTCATTTACATGCTGAAAGAGAGGCATATGGGGTCTCTCTAGGTTAACACAAATATTAGTTTAGTACCCCTTTTAAAAATAAAGTATATCGATACCTTCTATACGTGAGAAAGATGCTGGAAACTTCAAAATCACCACTATGGCATTTGCTTTTGTTATTTACAAAGTTCACTTATTTACAAAGGTCATAAGGACACTTCACTATGGGTATAACAAATTGCTGACAATGAAATAGATAACGAATTCATATTTATCGATTATTAGTTCTTTCAAGCGACATATTGAGATAGGCGTAGGAATTATAGGAACAAATCTGTACAAAGACATGTCAAATGTTCAAGAGAAATACGACTATTTCATAGATAATGGCTGGAAAAGAAGTTTGATCACGAGTACGATAAATTCATACAACTCTTACGACTTGAAGAGTTTAAGAACTAAGTCCATGGTTAAGGGCAAATGAAGTGAAATTTACATAAATGCAGCTCTCTCAGCTAATAATTATTTCTATCTAAACTTATTGAAATTAAGGATCTGCTAATAAATTTGAATAATGATTTAAACGCCGCATTTTAAAGGATAACTGTGGTGAAACGTTTAGGTATGTCTAGAATTAATCATCATGTATTATCATTCTTACAGACATATTAAAAGGTTTTAGTGAACAAAAACATTCTTGCATACGTTTGTTTGGAATGGGAAAACAATAAAATGAAATGAAATATTATCACAAAAGATAAGTCAATGATATATATATATATATATA
>QKMX01222460.1:0-10026 GCA_003401595.1 Venustaconcha ellipsiformis
GGCTAGAATCAGCCTCTGGGCTAGAATCAGACTTTTTTTCCTACTACTATGCCGTTATCGAGATCTGCATGCTTAACTATGTTATTTAAAGGCGAACCTCTGTACCGTTATCTGCAATTATCCATTCAACCTACGTCAGCTGATTTCCCTTCTTGAAAAGAAACGAGCATTTTTATTTATTTGTATTGTAGTCGACATAAACTCCTCTTTGACACCTAATTCTCTGAAGAAATTATCATCAACTTGTCCCTGTAGTATCGATGAGAATGATAATGTGCTTAGGTTTTCTTGGACGTTAACTGGATCCAGATCCGTCCCCACGTTACCGCCAGGTTTCCATCAGGATTTGCCACGAACTTGAGATTGTATCAATCTTTTCAAGCCCCAGTCTATTGTGATGCATATCAAACTCGGCTAAACGTTGTTCTAGCCCTCTGGTGAAACAAATTCTTTTTACTTTTTACCCGGCCCAACAAAGTTTGTGGCCAGCCCAATAAACCAGTTTTATCACCAGTTCTTCTATCACATTTATTTTGGTGGTATATTCTTTTTTTTTTTTCCTTATATTTCTGGTAGGCCTCATGAGGACCAAAATTGTGTTTGTAAATGCCAAATTCGCCTTCAGTTACGTTTGGCTACCAGGAAAGTAACCATTTGAGGTTATTAAGAAAATGACACGTTTCTTTTAGTAGCACCAGGAGCTTGTCTCCATATTGAAACACTTTATACCCATTCCTTTCCATCAGCCTCTCTCTTGGTGTTAAGGGAAACCCAAACCACAAGTTGCTGTAACTAATAACTCAAGAATTACAGAAACTAGCAAATTAATATCAGCTTTCCCACCGTCGGCAGAAACGATAATATTGTTTCCGATACCGCCAAGCTGCCATTCACAATTGCCATGACAGTTTGCACAACAGCGCCTTGACCCCCACTGCACAATCGTTATATAACCTAGCCACCTATAAGTTTAAAAATTGCTATAAACCTCGAACGAAACAACGTGACCAGCATTGAAGTCACCAATATTTGAGGGGTCAATAAGATCTCAAGATGACATAAAAAGCGGACTATAGCATCATACTAGAGTATAACGCCAACACTGTCGCTGTAGGTATCGAGGATGGCAATGCCGTTGCCGTCACCGAGCCCGATCTTTTGATCGCTCCTATTGGAAACCCCTTTCTTATGCCACTTACTTTAACCCGCTAATAATATAGGTCTGACCTCTCAGATTCACGTGTAAGCTGACTCTTAACGACTAAGGCCAATTGATCAATATCACTAACAAAAAGGCGAGCTACAGTTGTGGCGGAATATCTCTTCATCGTCGTGAACCTGTCAGATTCCGATCACATGATCCGGCAGCAATATATGGGGAAAGTAACCATGTTCTACACCAGAGTGTTACGCCACCAAAGGGCGTTGCTAGACCAAATCGAGAGTAGGTGGAACATAGGCGTTGACACGCAAGCGAAAAGCAGGAAGTTAAAAGCTATACTCTTATGGGACGCATAAGTATTCCTGCAATTGCCTTATCGACAAGATGTCGGTGACAATCGATGGCATGACAAGCCAGATCGATGCCAAAGGAAAGTAGCAAGAAGAAACCCTAAACTAATGAGTCTATAAATGACGCGGTGATGTCGGATTTTAATATCAGTGCTTCTGCCAAAATCGGTTTACCTAGTCATTAATATGAAGTCCACTAAAGGCCGCGTGCAACAAAGGCCAGAAAGTCATGTTAATATAATTGGTAAAGCTGCAGACCCAATAATGGCCCAGTCGGAAGGCGTCTTTAACATGTACTTGTACCTTATAATGGACGCGCACGTGACAAACAAAAGCCAGTTTGTGTCAGCCATCTCTTAGCCTCAGGGCAGGTCCTGCCCTCCACCGTCTTTCGTACAATTTGTACGAATTCTTTGATAACTTACATCCACAGTAAAGTAGCAAGAAGAAACCCTAACATAATGAGTCTATAAATGACGCGGTGTTGTCGGGTTTTAATATCAGTGCTTCTGCCAAAATCGGTTTACCTAGTCATTAATATGAAGTCCACTAAAGGCCGCGTGCAACAAAGGCCAGAAAGTCATGTTAATATAATTGGTAAAGCTGCAGACCCAATAATGGCCCAGTCGGAAGGCGTCTTTAACATGTACTTGTACCTTATAATGGACGCGCACGTGACAAACAAAAGCCAGTTTGTGTCAGCCATCTCTTAGCCTCAGGACAGGTCCCGCCCTCCACCGTCTTTCGTACAATTTGCACGAATTCTTTGATAACTTATATCCACAGTACGCAATGATTGTCGGCCGCCTACGATCTGCACGAATCGGCATTTAAGGGCCACTTTGATTTTATCGTCAGCATCTATCCTACTATACTTGTCAACAAGACACATTATAGACCAGTGACCTGCGGTAAAGAAAGACGCGGGTGTAATTTTGGTTAGCCAAGAGCACCATGGTATGATTGCCTTGTTTTGTACACTGGCTAACATATTCGAGGAAACATCCAAGATATTTCTGTTCGACTGTCTTGACTTTCTTTTTGGCATACGGTATAGGAAAAATGTCTTTCTTAAGCTCGCCTATGTTAGCCGCCACGCCCACATTAACGTGTGGGTCATGATGTACAAGTCCGTTTCCCGTGGTTTTCGCAAGCAGATCTAATAGATAACTCTCGTTCACTGCAAAGAAGAATACCCATTTAATTAAATGTGTTGTCTGAAACTATATCAGTGAGGCCTCGTGCCAAACGGATGTTTATGAGCTTCTCAATAAAGAAAGTTTCTGCAGACTTCTTGTGCGCACGAACCTTTCTTTTGGCCTGTTCGAAAGCGTGCAATGGTGTGTGAAGTTGTTGTTTATACTGTGTTGATTATCCTTTGTGCATCGCCGCACTTGTAAAAAACATTATGCTGCGTGCAACTTAGAATTAGTTAGTGAATCGTACCTAAAACCTCATTAGAGCTATGGCAGTAGCTGTTTGTAACCTTGATATTAAGAAGTTGCTATATGGGATGGCAACCAAGCTGGAAGACACAGCTGTGGTCTGCAAATGTATGTCCCAAAGTCAAACGCATCAGCGCAACCTTCTATCGGTGATACTGGATCGGCGAAATAATATATTTTACTGCCTAACTGCGGTGGGCAATGAAGAAGTTGCAAAGACCAAATGCCTTAAGCGTAGCTAAACTGTTGGCTAGGATGGCTGCTTCACTGGATTTGTCTCTGACTGTCCCGGACACTTTCTGCTAAGACACAGCCACGAGTACCATGCAAAGGATTTTAGAAACGATGCTGCATGGGCTTCATTGACAAACTAAAGCAGTCATGTATGTTTCAGGTACAGCCCGGTACTAGGAATATTTACAGCTGGCACGAGCATCTGCAGGGCACCCTTTCACAAAATAACATACGTTTGCAATTTTCTTAAGTTTATACATGAAACCTTCGTACGTAATTGCCGGTGTCTCACTAACAATTTGTACGTACTTTTCTCCATAAGTTTCCCATTTATTTTATTGTAACTTTAAGGCAGGTCCTGTGCAAGCGTAAGTGGAAAGTACTTCCATAATTATGTTTGCAGAAAACGGGAGTCACAGAGGGTTATTTTGTTATAAGCCCCGACATTCCAATTTATGCTGTATAGTGAGTCTTTATCTACCAAACCTAATTTTTAATTCATTTATAAGTGTTATCTGTAGAAATTCATATATAAACATAAATATGTGTATAATAAATAAGCGAAATAATAAAAAGATTACCGTTTTCTATATGGTACGTTAGAGGAAGGAATTTCTGATATTCAGAGAGGTATTCGACCTAATTTACATATATTTGCCTAGTAAATAAATAAATTAAGATGCGGATAAAATCCAAAAAAGTAGTTTATGTTCTTTTTCATAGCTTTTATTCGCAATGTAAATATTGTTGTGAGTGCTTGCAAGTGACGATATCAACATTTGCACTCCTAAGAGCAAACGCACCTTTCTTAAATAAATAAAAAATAGTCCTTGCCGTTAACGATAATCACCATTAAAATAATTATTATCATCATAATCAGACAGTCTTATGCTCATGAGCTAGAATTAATAAAGTTATTTTTTAATGTCTGATAAACAAACATATTTCATGAAGACTTAGTGATCCTTAGATTTTAAAAAATGCATGACAGCTACAACAAGAAATTAATATAGGTAGGACACGTGTTGCTAAAACATATATTAAAATTCAAAAATAATATTGTTTAATGTTATCCACAACATCTATACAGTAATTAGCCACAATTGGATATTGCGCACATTTTCATTTCGTCATAACGATTCCATAGAGAGACTACTGTTACCACTAAGTTATCATGATTATATTTAAGCAAATACTCTCGAAAGCTACAAATGTTGTATTATGAAACATTGTTACATCTTTGTAAACCTGACAAAATTATTATTATAGCTAATAAGAAGCTGTCTCCCTTTGGGTAAAAACTTTGACCATAGGGTGCACAGTGCATGACCTCAAAATAAATTGAAATAATTGAAACCATACATTAAAATAACATTGTCCAAATTTACCTAGATGACTATTCACTCGAGTACACTTAAATATGGTTATACTCATAACCAAAAAGCAGGCAATCCCTTTATTAGCAGCGGAAATTTATAGTAGAGGAAACGAATATGATGTAAGAAAGCTCAGATTATATTATTGCTTTACATAAAAATATTTTCAGTCTTCTTTTTCTTGCTATAGCTTTCAGCAGAAGAATTTATTTGTTCTTTATCTTAAATAATTATCATCCACATGACGTTTTTACTGAACATATTTGAACGGTTTAGTACAAGTGTATATAACATCCCTTTTTATTATTACATTGTATATTTCTTTCAATTAGCACATTAAGACATATCGAAACAATAGTCTTGATATTTTCTTTACTTCATAGAAAATTACTCAGATATTTGATCTGAATATTCATTTTCTCATCTAAGTGCGCGGGGTTGCAAAGACAGTTTTTCGCAAAAGGCACAAATAAACGAAAAAGAAAATGCATCTTGTAAAACATCCAAGTGAACACACTGATAGTCCACTAATGGAAAGAATGTGCTTACTCTGGGCACTATAACTGCTGGTCAAATTAGACAACTGAATTGATTATCTATTATATGGAACTTGTATGGCACTAGACGGATGATGAGTATATTTGCTATTTTCACTTTCTATTTATTTATTTACTTATCCGGATTTATTGAGATACAAATGCCGAAAATCAGGACATTGACTTTCCATTAAAGTTCCTTAAAAACCTGGTTTTAAGGTTTCTTTCTGAGCAGGAGAAAGAGAAGAAACTCTGACATTACGTAATAGCGGCGTCAAAAGTCCATTACTGCACACGTATGCGGGCATCCTACCTTCTTTGAACAGAGATATTGCCTCTATTTCATGCAATATTACCAATAGCTTTAGACATTTTTACCCTATACTTGTTTAGCCATTGCGTTCTAGTTTTTCTTCTTGCCGTCGTTATCTTCGTCTTTAGTAAGTATTTTGCAAGTGCCTTATTACATTCTACAGATTTATTTCCTACCTCTCATGCAAATAAGTAGCTGATAACAAAGCATATCATGTACTGTCTGGAGTCTGGCTGAAAAGACGACGACGATCATCAGATCGGCGATCAGCCCAATGTTTACATGACCATGTCCGGGCAACAAAAATATGAGCTGCTATTTGTAGCCGAGACCCTCGTCACCATGAGCTACGAGGCAATGTTGTTAATTGACATATCCGCACTAAGCAAAATCCTCAGGCGGAAATTTTATGTTTTTGCCCCTAGCAAGATGCACATGGCAAGCTCTTGTTAGTGCCGCATGAATAGGTAGTGCGGTACACATACATGATTTGTGTCACCTGTTGTTGCAATGAGGTCAATCCCTTGACCATATAGGAGGCTAGTAATGTAGGCGGCGCGCATCTAAAGCTCGGGCTTTTGACGTGGACAATATGTTGGATTTTGTCCCCATCTAGACGTTTATGGGCGTTGTATCACAACTGCTGACAAAGCACAAAGTGTGCATGTGACGGGGCGAGGCCAAGGTTCACGGTGCGCAAAATATTAACGATTGGTGAAATAGTACTCTGGCTGAAGTTGTTTGGGCACCATTACGCGCATAATATGCTTTCTGAGACTGCGACTAGAGAGCGTAACTTTGAGTGAAAGAGGTGTCACGTACTTTTGTGCTGATCATTGTTTGTAAAGTAATAGGGCTTACGAGCAGAAAACAAACAATTGATACCAATTGACTAAAATCTGTGCCTGTTATGCCTACAACATTAGTAACGAAATAAGTTTATCTGGAAGAAAAGAAACTCCTCCCTTAGCGAATCGTGATGCAGTACCTGTAATCATTGGGAGAGTTGAAAAGACGCCAACGTATTTCCACCGAAACTGTGTGGTCCCTTAAAGTCTACAGGTTCGATCCTGATATTGCCAAGATTAGATAGCCTATACTATGGTGCAAAGTATAAGTGTGCATTTGTCTCTAAAGAGCTGCAGGATCAGCTCTTAAACGCACAAGTATCACAGCACTGGGTCATCTATCAGCATAAATGTTGCTAAAGATCGAAACCACTACCGTGCTTGTTCTTTAGGACTGCGGAGCAAATCACAATCGCCACTTTTGTTTGTTTTTTTCCAATAAGATCATACTCACATTGTATATTATGTGTATATGTACCCTTAAAATCTTAAAAAAGAGAATGTGCCATAGATTTGACATGTCATGACATTAAGGGGAATATTATTATTCGGTGTTGTCCGAATGGTGTACAATAAACCCTTACGTATCGTTTGTTTAGTAGGCCTAGAATATTCTGACGTTGCAGGCGCCATAGCGATATAGTTTGCTCTTGCATAAAGGTGGAGAACATTATCAGAATTTACCAACGCTCGTCTATTCCTGGAACGGTAATAAGGAGGTTCTGGCGCCAGCTGTCCTGTAGGTGGTATAGCAAACGCACTGGTATACTCGGAAAGTGATTTTCATGATGCTCGAACAAGAACGTCTGGATGCTGTCCACCGCTTCACAGAAGACAGCGGGCATGTCAACGAAATCCCACCGATCCTCATAGGTGCACCAGTATTGCCAGGTGGGAAAGACTTTATGCATATGCTGGCAAAGGACATGTCAAATCTATGGCACATTCTCTTTTTTAAGATTTTAAGGGCATCGTCCTTGTCGTGACAGTATTCTTCCCCATCGCATTCAGCGGTCATGCGGCCTTTCTTAAGCCATGGTCCGGGTTGTCATAAGTCGTCCCAGCAAATGACCCATAGACCTGACAACTTTCTAATAAAATAATGTATTATACTTCTTTCAATGGCACGCTGCACGTTTTAAGAGGTATCAAATAGCTGATAAGGAAATACTTAGGTCTTCAAAGGGGCCTGCCCTTGGGTCCATTATTACGGCTATGTTGACAAACATATTTTCTGTCATAATTTGACCGACAACGTGTGGGGATTGGGATATGTACGTGAGAAGATTTGAAAGTGTCGAATGAAGGTCTAAAAGCATTTTGTTTACACAAAATATTATTCAACTCCCATGCAGCATTAACTCTGTGGATATTATACAAAGACAAAAGAACGTAACTTACAGTTATTGTTATGCTAGTATTCTGTTCATAGTCAAGAAGCGAGTTATTATTAACCCGTATGGTTATGACTCCCTGACGAACAATTGTTGATGGAACCACCTCGAAAGTATCACAGTTTGGCTGATTATTGCATCCGAGTGTCACATTAAAATTGCTGTTGGAGCCCTGAAAAGGGAGAAATATAAACATGGATGTACCTTTTAAAAATTTGGTAAGAGATTTAATTCATCGCCACCGATCGATCTTTAAAAAGAAAACTTACTTAAAAGTTCCTGTATAGAATTAACTTTGATCTCCATAAATGGAACATCCGACTATTTCAGAACTCAATTATGACTCATGATATGCCGATAATTCCTTAAATATCGAAATTAAAGAACTGCTCTGAGCAATTGAGCTTAGAGAATCATATACCCGTTTATGCAATATATAATATTGATTTGATACCATCATTTACAAAATGAAGTTACACATTCTCTACGAGGATAATTTAAAAGCCAAAACAATCTTCTGTAAACATTTTTAAAGCAGATAACTATTTGACATATACACTACCTCGGAAAATTACATCAACGTGTTAAGCAGTACAAAATTTACAGTAAGTCTTTAAAGACTAAAATTTTTACTGAGTAGATACAGTTGCCAAATTTTCGAATTAACGTACACAAAGTTCTACTCTGATCCAATATCTCTTTTTAGCAGAAAGGTTTGCATTTCGTGATGTCATACATTAAATTTATGCGTACATGCAGGTCTTTCGAATCCGACCTTTACTTAAGTCATCGACGTGTGTATATAGTTGCTGAAACGAAAGCTTTGAATAATACGTATACCTATTTCCCCTTATCTAATATTCAAAGACCTCAATTCATTCGTTGTCTTTTAACTCATTCATTATGTAACGCTGCATTTAATCAAAAAGACATTTTTTAAATCCTTTTGACATGGATGTTCCTTTTGAAAGTTACTATCCATCAACTCTTAAACGAAATATTGACCAAGATCTTAAAGAGAAATCTGAGCAGTAGGATGGGCCTTACTGGTACCTGCAATATGAAACCGATTGAGTAAGAACCATAATATGTAAGACGAGAAGCCATACATTAAGAAAATTGATTTCAATCAATGTATTAATTTTTACAGCTAAACAGCTGTTCCAGCAACAACAAACATTTAGGAACAAAGAGTCGAGGCAATTTGTAGACTTAGTGAGATACATTCGTTAGCTTTAGCACATGAAGCAAATGGGATTTAATTTTAAAAACTCATATTAGTGGTCTAAAATCCGTCCCCTCGTTATAGAACTTCTAAATGTACTTTTTTGACATTTGATTCTATTAAAAGAAGTCATATCGAATTTTGTGAAAAGGAATGTGTTCAAAAAGGGGAATTTATGGGTACGGGCTTTGAAATACTGGTCTAATGTGAATTGACTCTAACAACAATTTGTACTGAATAATCCTCTAATCAGAGGGACTTGATTTCATCACCTCATTGTTTCTAGTTAGGGCCTTGCTCCAACAGTAGAAACAGTTCAAAGAAATTCGACGAGACTATTTCGTTAAATTGGAAGCTAAATAAGTTTACATGTATAACAAAGCTTACAAAGAGATTATGCATTACGTTTCCATATGGACCCTAAAGTGCACCCCTACAAATGATTATGACATGGATCGTTCTTTTATATTTTGTATTTGGGGATATGTTTGACCGCAAAAGAGGAACTGCGGGAGTTCGTCCAGAGTAATGATTGAAGTATTAGAGTGTTTCTAGAGACCAGTAATATGAAACTAATATTGTGTACATCGATTATATCCAAACTTTGCAACAACTATATGAAAGTTCCTAGTTATTGATCTGTTGCAACAGAAACAATGGTTCAAAATAAATTCATTGAGCCGATTTCGAAAACAGGGCTAAATATTTTGGTGGTATAGCCAGGGGATTAAATATTTGGAATACATATAAGCCCCATGATATCTCTTCCTTATAACATTTTGACATCATAGTTATTTTGTACCTAGGGATCGGCTGACTCCTGAAAGAAATATTTAGGATATTTTTCGAGAGAAGTTAGAACAAAATGGACGTGTTTTATAGATGCGCATGCGTTACTCATCTGCTATGGTGTGGACGGATTATATCCAAATGTTTGAATGCGTGAACACATAATTAGATAATTTGGATCTCAAGCCTTGTTTGACAGTCCATAGTTAATGTTTTATTCCAAAAATAGCAAACGTTATAAGAAAATTCGTGGAACCGAGTTTTAGAAATAGGGGCTTAATGGGGTAGAGCTATAGTCAAGGCGACAAGGAGATTACATCTTACACACACACACACACACACACACACACACAC
>QKMX01222520.1:0-11048 GCA_003401595.1 Venustaconcha ellipsiformis
TAGAAGTAGTCACCAGCATTTGCGTGATGAAAATGCAAGTCGTATCCAGCCAATGACAAAATAGATCTGTATAAAGTTCTTTCTATTTTACTATATAGCATTCATGAACATTTACTCTATTGACATATGTAGATAATTACACCACAAAATACATTTATACATTCTATATTTGCATATACACAAATCCTTCAAGGTCTGATCGATACAAAGCAAAGTGGTTACATATTCAGACGAACCTAGAATAAAATGTGAAAGTAATTCTAAACAGTAATCTTAATCACAAAACATTCATGTTTTCAGATATCCCACATTGCGATGGTGAAGATACATGATATATGTGGAAACAATTGTAGAAAATTTTGGAAAATAACCCTAATTAATACTGAAGTGATTTCGTTGCCTCGATAAAAGATTCACCTTTTCTGGACATTACCAAACTGGTGGACAAAAACTTGTATGGAATGTATGGATATAGCATTTCTTGACAGAAAAAAATATTCGACTAGGCACATTAATGTCGCCACAGAAAAGCGTTAAAATTAATGATATCATTTTTTACTTATCAGGAAATGATAATATATCTTCGACTGACTCTATTGCATTATTTTAAATTTACATTGATTGTGACGGTTTGGTGGTTCTCGTGTGCTTTCATTGTTTTTCTAATTGTTATCTTATCTTTTGTAGACTTGAATCCAGAAAACATCCAGTTTGTAGACATTCGATCATATAAAATCGCTGTGTGTTGATATTATAATGACATTACATTTTATATATGTTCACTATGCTAATGAAACCGAACTCCTTTTGAATCATCTGCTACCTATATATGGATATCAGTATTTTATTAATGTATTTTCTATCTTTATCACAAAAATCTACCACTAGGTTTTGATGTTGAGACAAACAAATTATAGCTCTTTTTTGCATTACGGATTAGTACATGTCATCCAGATGTGTATAATACATTTGAATGTTATTTCTAGGCAATGACGCAATGTATGTGTATACAGTCTTTCTGTACCACTAGATAGTATGCACTGTTAAATTGAATTTAAAGAATATTTGATAATTAAAACATCCCGAATTTGATGCTGACGAAACAGGATAGATGCTGAAACAAGGGAATAAAATTTTGGAAAATAACCCCAATAATAAAGTGATTCCATTGCCTCGAGGAAAGATTCATCTTTTCTTGACATTACAATGGTGGAAAACAATTTGCATGGAATGTATGGATAGGAAGTGTCCTGATAGCAGGGAAAAGTCTACTAAGCACATTAATGTCGTCACAAAAAATCATTAAAATTAACGATAGCATTGCTTACTTATAAGGAAGAGAAAATGTATCTTCGACTGACTCTTATCCACGATTTTAATTTTACATCGATTGTGATAGTTCATTGGGATTCGTGTGCTTTCACTGTTTCTGTAACTGTTGTATTATCTTTCGCAGACGTGAATGTAGAAACAAATCAATTTGTAGCTAATTTGTCCTTTGTAGAACAGACTAAACCAAAAACATGTTTCTTTATTAAATATTAATTATGAGTATGTGTTCCCGGGTTCATTCTCTAACGTACTTGCTTAGAAATATTCTAGAATATCGAAGATATAACACATAATAACTATTTAATAATATATCACAAGAAAAAGAAGACAAAATCAGACGAATTACATAATAATGGGATCTTATTTCAGGATATTTAGAAATGTGACGATACAAAATCGATCAGTGTTGATATCATACTAACATTGCATTTTAGATCTATTCACTATAATAAAATAACCACACTCCTTAGCAATCATAGCCAACCGATATATAGATATCTCTCTTTTACTAATCTATATACTATCTTTATCATAAAACTCTTACACTAGGCATTGCATGTTGAGAGTATAAAAATATGTATCTTCCTCTCTATCCACGATTTGTATATGTCTTCCACATGTATATGACAAAATGAATATTATTTCTCGCTAATGACACATTTTATGTGTACAACGTCGTTCTGTGCCGCTAAATAGCATTCAAAATTACCATGTAATATATTGATATGAACTTTCTGCATGGTAAGGAAAAGTATAGTAGGAACATTGACGTCGCCACAGGTAAGAAGTAAAACCAATTATTGCCTTACTGGTTTCAAAAGAATTGATACTGAAATCATGTCAGACTGCATTGCATGATTTTTAATTTCGTCGATATGTTTTTATGTATCTCATCTGCGTTCACTGTTTTGTGGATTTTCTTTTACTTATCCTTTGGATAATAGATGTCGCACAAAAGAGCCTTACGCAATAAATATTAAAAAAAATTATATATTGTTGGATTTGTATAGATAGATATAGAAAATCTGGTGATATACTACTCACCATCTGTTTTGGTGAATGATAGAATGAAAAAGAAGAAAACCATAAAAAATAAATTATATAATACTATTTTTACGTATCAGATTCTAATAGAAGATGATGATATAATTTCCAGTAATGGTAAAATTTTACTAAGGTTAGATATTATTTCTCAACACTATAATAACATAGCCAAATTCCTTCTGAAACATCACCATCGATATATGGCTGTTGTTCGTTTAGTAACGTATTTTCTCTCTTTATAACAAAACTGTTCCACTACCCTGGATGTTGAGAGTATGTAAGCGTCTGCGTTTGATTGGATGCACTTTTATCTGAATTCGTGAATGAATGATTCCAGAATAAAGAAAATAAAATTTAGCAAACATAATTATAACCTATACTGAAGTGATTTTGCTTCCTGAAGAAAATATTCATCCTTTCTTGTCATTGTTAATGGTGGACAACAGCTTGCATGAAGATTATGGATATAACGGTTTTGGATAGTAAAGAAATGTCGATAAAGGACATTAATGTCGCCACAGAAACGCCATGGATTGTTATTGTTTTTCCGCACGAAAACGAAACATATAGTAGGAACATTGACGTCGCTACAGTAAAGAATTAAATTCAATCATAGCTTTATTAACTTGAAAAAAACCTGTTGCCGTAGTCTGAACGTACTGCAGTGCAAGAATTTGACTTTTCGTCGATACCGTGATAGTTTGATGTTTGTCATCTGCCTTGTGCAATTTATAGTTTACTTTTCCTTCAAAAACTAGATTCCTCTCATGACAGGCTTTTGCAGTAAAATATTAAGTAAGATATTATTGGATTCAGTCTCTAAGATATTTGTAAAGATAGAGATTTAACAAATATGGTGATATAATAATTACAAGCTGTTTCGTTTAGTATGTAATGAAAAAGAAGAAAACAATATCAAAAAAAGTTATATTATTCTAGATTTTGATCTTATAATCATGACAAATGTGATGCCAGAATTACCTGTAATGGTGCTATTGTCCTAAGCGTTCATTTTAGCTCTCTCTACTATAATAATATAACCAAATTTCTTATGAAATATCACCAACCGATATATTGGCATCGTTACTTTCCTAACCTAGTTACTCTCTGTATGCAAACTCAGTTCCAATAAACTTGGATGTGGCGAAGTTGTGTGCGAGTAACTTTGAAAGAATGCATTATTATGTCTTCATTAATGAACCGTTCCATGCCATTATATATCCTTTATGCGTTCCTTGTTAAAAGTAGTTTTCACCAGCATTTGCGTGATGAAAATGCAAGTTGTATTCCGCCAATGACAAAATAGACCTGTATAAAGTTCTTTCTATTTTAACATTAACTAGCTTAAACTCTATTGAGACATGTAGATAATTACACCACAAATACATGTATGCATTCAATATTTGAATATACACAATTATTTCATAGTCTGATCTATACAAAGCAATTTAGTGACATATTCAGACGAACCTAGAATAAAACTTTGAAAGCAATTCTACTCAGTTCTCTCAATCACAAAACATTCATTTTTCGATCGTTCAAATATCCCAAATTGCCATGATGATTAAACAGGATATATGTTGAAAACAATTGAATAATATTTTGGAAAATAACCTTACTTAATACTAAAGTGATTCCTTTGCTTCGAGAAATGATTAATCTTTTCGGGACATTGCCAATGGTGAACAGCAATTTGCATTGAATGTATGGATATAACGTTTCTTGACACTAACGAATAGTCGACTAAGCACATTATTCTCGCCACAGATAAGCGTCATAATTAATGATATTCTTATTTATTTATAAAGAAATGATAATGTATCCTCGACTAACTATATTGAATGATTTTAAATTACTATTGAGTGTGATGGTTTGGTTGGTTTCGTAAGTTTTCATTGTTTAGTTCTTTTCTAAATTTTATCTTATCTTTTGTAGATGTGAATGCAAAAAAAACCCCAGTTTATAGAAATTCGATGATACAAAATCGCTGTGTTAATATTATACTAACATTACATTTTGTATCTATTCACTATAATAATCTAACCGAACTTCATTTGTATCATCTGCAGACGATATATGGATATGCATCTTTTATCAATGTATTTTCTATCTTTATCTCAAGTGTGATGGTTTGGTTGGTTTCGTAAGATTTCATTGTTTAGTTCTTTTCTAAATTTTATCTTATCTTTTGTAGATGTGAATGCAAAAAAAACCCCAGTTTATAGAAATTCGATGATACAAAATCGCTGTGTTAATATTATACTAACATTACATTTTGTATCTATTCACTATAATAATCTAACCGAACTTCATTTGTATCATCTGCAGACGATATATGGATATGCATCTTTTATCAATGTATTTTCTATCTTTATCTCAAAACTCTTCCACTAGGGTTTCATGTTCAGACAAACAAATTATAGTGCTCTTTGGCATTAAGGATTAGTACATGTCATCAGGATGTGTATGATGAAATTGCATGCTATTTCTCGCCAATGACACAATGTATGTGTATAAAGTTTTTCTGTAGACTAGTTAGCATGCACTGTTTAAAAGAATTTCTAGAAAATTTGAGAATTAAAACACAAATAAAATAATACAAACAGTAGGTTCAAGTACACAACACATTTGCATTGTGTTCGTGCAAAATAATTTACGTTCAATATTCCAACAAACAGATGTTAAACATGGAAAGTAATCCTACTGAGTATTGACGTCATTCGATTCCCTCGGGAAAAAAAACTCATGTCTTATGGATATTTTTCTAGTTGGACAGATATTTCCATCCAATGCAGTGGCATGGGTTTACTGCACATTAACGAAAATTATGGTAGAAACATTGACGTCGCCACAGGAAAGAACTAACACCAATCATATCCTAATTACTTATAATAGAATTATTACTATAAGTTGGTCTGAATGCATTGCAAGACTTTAAATTTGCGTCGATGCCATGATAGTTTGATGTGTCTCGTCTGTTTTCTCTGTTTCTGGAATTTATAGTTTTCTTTGGATAATAAATGCCTCACAATTGAGGATTTGCATAAAATGTAACATACGATTATGCTTTATTGGGTGCAGATTCTTATATATTTGTATAGAGAGAGGCTTAACAAATCTGTTGATATAATACAAGTGATTTGCTGAATAAAGTAATATTAAATAAATGTTATAATATCCGAATTTGATATCTCAATGTAGAGAAATGTGATGACAAAATTACCTGTAATGGTGATTTTATACTAAAGTTACATTATAGCTCATATCGCTATAATAATATATGTATATGAAAACAGTTCCAGTAGACTTGGTTGTTGCAAGGGTTTAAGCGTGTAAGTTTGAATGAATATATTTGTATGTCTTCGTGAATGAATGGCTCCATGAAATTATGTATCCTTTTATGTGTTCCTGCTTGTATGTGTTCCTTGTTTGTTGACGTAAGCATTTTATAATGAAAATGCATGATGTATCCAGCTAATGACAAATTAGATATATAGAAGGTCGTTGTATTTTATATTATAGCATTCCATAACTTAATAACTAACTTAATAACTTTTGACACATGTAAATCATTAAAATACAAATACATTTGTGCATTGAATACTTGTATATACACAAATCATTCATAATGGCCTGATCGATACAAAGCAATTTGGAAACATATTCAAACGAATATAGAGTAAACATGTGGGAAGGAATGCTACTCAGTACACTCAATCACAAAACATTCATTTGTTGATCATTGAAATATCCCACATTGCCATGTTGAAAATACAGGAAATATGTTGAAAAAAAATGAATAAAATTTTGGAGAATAGGACTAATTAAAACTAAAGTGATCCGTTGCATCGAAAAAAGATTATTCTTCTCTTGACATTGTGAATGGTGGACAAAAGTTTGCATGAAATGTATGGATATAACGTTTCTTGACAGTATTGAATAGTCGACTAAGCACATTAATGTCGCCACAGAAAAGCGTTAAGATTAATGATAGCATTATATACTTATACGGAAATGATAATGTATTATCGGCTGACTATATTGCATGATTTTATATTTATATCGACTGTGATTCTTTGGTTGGTCTCTTGCGCTTTCAATGTTTTTCTAATTGTTACCTTAGCTTTTATAGACGTGAATGCAGAAAACATCCAGTTTGTAGAAATTTGATGACATAAAATCGGTGTGTGTTGATATTATAATAATATTACATTTTAGATCTATTCACTACAAACTCCTTTTGAATAATCTGCAGCATAACTATGGATATCCCTCTTTTAATAATATATTTTATGTCACAAACTCTTCCACTAGGGTTTGATGTTGAAACAAACAAATTATAGCTCTTTTTTGCATTACGGATTAGTACATGTCATTAAAATGTGTATGATAAAATTGCATGTTATTTCTCGCTATGTGTATCAAGGTTTCTGTACAACTAGATAGCATGCACTCTTAAAAGGAATTTTTAGAAAATTTGAGATTTAAAGACAAATAAAATGACAACAACTGTAGGTGCAACAACACACAAAAAAATTACATTATACTCGTCAAGAATAATTTTGGTTCAATATTAAAAAAAATTGAAGTTCAACATGGAAAATAATCCTACTGAATATTGACGTTATTCGATTACCTCGAGAATAAAACTCATTTATTCTGGATATTGTTCTAGTTGGAAAGCCATATCCATGCAATAGATTGGTATGGCTTTTCTGCACTGTAAAGAAAATTATAGTAGAAACATTGACGTCGCCACAGGAAAGAACTAAATCCAATCATAGCCTTATTAATTTTAATAGAATTATTGCTATAAGCTGGTCTGACTGCATTGCAAGATTTTGAATTTGCGTTGATACTATGATATTTTTTGTGTCTCATCTGCATTCTCTGTTTCTGAAATTTATAGGTTTCTTATCATTCGGAGTATAGATTCCCTCAACAGAGGATTTGCATTAAATATTAAATACGATTATGCATTAGTCGGTTCATTCACTTTGATATTTGTATAGTCAGAGTTTTAACAAATCTGGTGATATAATACTTACAAGCGCATTCCGGATCTATGTAATGAAAAGAAGAAAATAATATCAAATAAATTATATAATTCCTGAAATTGATATCATAATCTATAGGAATTGCATGAAATAATTATCTGTACTGGAGATATTATTCTAAAGTTACATTTTAGCTCTCACCGCTATAATAATATAACCAAGTTATTTCTGAAATATCACCAACAAGTATATGTATTCCTGCTTTTATGTGTTCCTGGTTAGAAGTAGTTGTCATCATCATTTTATGATGAAAATGCATGTTGGTTTCAGCTAATGACAAAATAGATGTAGAGAAAGTCTTTATATTCTTCTTTAATGCATTCTCTATCTTAATCTCGTTGACACATGTAGATAATTAAAACACAAAAAAAACATTTATACGTTCAGTACTTGCATATAAACAAATCCGTCATAGTCATATCGAGAAAAGAAATTTGGAAACATATTTAACCGACCGTAGAGTAAAAATGTGGAAAGGAATTCTACTCAGTACACTCAATCACAAAACATTCATTTTTCGATCTTTAAAAAATCCCACATTGCGATGCTGAAGAAACAGGATAGATGTTGAAAAAATTGAATACAATTTTAGACAATAGCCCTAATACTAAATATATTCCGTTGCATGGAGAAACGTTTTAGCTTTTCTGGACATTGGCAATAATTGAAAACAATATGCATGGAATATATAGATAAAAAGTTTCCTGACAATAAGGAAAAGTCTACTAAGCACATCAATGTCGCCATAAAAAGCATGAAAATTAATCATAGCATTGTTTACTTATAACGAAATGATAACGTATCTTCGACTGACTCTAATGCACGATTTTAATGTGACATCGATTGTGATGGTTAATTGAGATTCGTGTGCATTCCATCTTTCTGTAATTGTTGTATTATCTTTTGCAGAAGTGAATGCAGAACAAAATCAATTTGTAGCTAACTTGTCCTTTGTAGAACGGACTAAACGCAAAATATGATTATGTAGTAAATATTAATTATGATTATGTGTTACTGGGTTCATTCTCTTACGTACTCGATTAGAGATAGTCTAGAATAGCTGAAGATATAACACTTAATAACTCTTTAATAATAAATAACAAGAAAAAGAAGACAAAAATTGCACGAATTACATAATAATGAGATCTTTTTTCAGCATATATAGCAATGCATGAAATTGATGAATATAACGGTATTGGATACTGAAAAAGTGGCGACTAAGGAAATTAATGTCGCCACAGATATGCAATGGATTGTTATTGCTTAACCGCACGAAACAAAAAGTTTAGTAAGAACATTGACGTCGCCACATTAAACAATTTAAATCAATCATATCATTATTAACTTTATAAAACATGTTTCTGTTGGCTGGTCGTACTGCAGTGCAAGAATTTTAATTTTCCTCGATACTATGATAGCTTGATGTGTTTCGTCTGCGTTCTGCAATTTATAAATTACTTATCCTTCAATGAAAAGATTCCTCTCATGCTAACCTTTTGTATTAAATATTAAATAACATATTATTGGGTTAAATATCTAAGATATTTGCAAAGAGAGATTTAAAAGATTAGGTGATACAATACATACCAGCTGTTTCGTTAAGCATGTAATGAAAATGAATAAAACAATACAAAATAAGTTATATTATACTAGAATTTGATATCAGAATCTATAGGAATGTGATGACAAAATTACCTGTAATATTGATTTTATAATACGGTTTCATTTTAGCTCTCACTACTTTATTAATATAACCAAGTTACTTATGGAATATCACCAACCGATATATTGGCGTCCTTACTTTCCTAACCTTCTTAGTATCTTTATGCAAAATATTCATTTTTCGATCTTTAAAAAATCCCACATTGCGATGCTGAGGAAACAGGATAGATGTTGAAAAAAATTAATAAAATTTTAGAAAATAACCATAATACTAAATATATTCCGTTGCATAGAGAAAAGATTTATCTTTTCTGGACATTGCCAATGACAAAAAACAATTTGCATGGAATATATTGATAAAAAGTTTCCTAACAGTAACGAAGAGTCTTCTTAGCACATTAATGTCGCCATAAAAAGGCATGTAAATTAATGATAGCATTGTTTACTTATAAGGACATGGTAATGTATCTTCGACTGACTCTAATGCACGATTTTAATTTGATATCGATTGTGATGGTTTATTGAGATTCGTGTGCTTTCAATCTTTTGTAATTGTTGTATTATTTTTTGCAGACTTGAATGCAGAAACTAATTAATTTGTAGCTAACTTGTCCTTTGTAGAACAGAATAAACGCAAAACATGTTTCTGTAGTAAATATTAATTATGAGAATGTGTTACTGGGTTCATTCTCTTACTCGCTTAGAGAAAGTGTAGAATATCTGACGATATAACACGTAATAACTGTTTAATATAAATAACAAGAAAAAGAAGACAAAAATCGCACGAATTAAATAATAATGGGATCTTATTTCAGCACATATAGAAATGTGACGATACAAAATCGATGAGTGTTGATATCATACTAATATTGCATTTTAGATCTTTTTACTATAATAATATAACCAAACTCCATTGCAATAATAGCCGACCGAAATAGGGATATCCCTCTTTTACTAATCTATTTTCTATCATTATCATAAAACTCTACACTAGGCATGCATGTTGAGAGTATAAAAATATGTATCTTCTTCTGTATCCACGATTTGTGTATGTCATCCACATGAATATGACAAAATGCATGNTATTTCTCGCTAATGACACAATATATGTGTACAACGTCATTTTTTGCCACAATATAGCATTCACTATTACCATAATATATATTGATATTACTTTTCTGCACGCTAATGAAAAGTATAGCAGGAACATTGACGTTGCCATTGGTAAGAAGTAAAACCAATAATTGCCTTATTGGTTTCAAAAGAATTGGTACTGTAATCTGGTCTGACAGCATTGCATGATTTTTAATTTCGTCGATACAATGATCGTTGGATGTGTCTCATCTGCGTACACTGTTTCAGTGGATTTTCTTTTAATTATTCTTCAGAGAATAGATTACGCACAAAAGATGTTAATGCAATACATATTAAATAAGATTATATATTTTTGGATTCAGTCTCAGGTAATTTTAGAAAGAGATATAGAAAAACCTGATGACATACTACTCACCAACTGTTTGTTGAATGATAGAATGAAAAAGACGAAAACTATATAAAATAAATTATATAATACTAGATTTATGTTTCAGCGTCTATAGGAAGATGATTTTATAATTTCCAGTAATGATAAAGTTCTACTAACGTTAGATTTTATCTCTCACCACTATAATAATATAACCAAATTCCTTCCGAAACATCACCAACCGATATACTGCTGTTGTTCGTTTAGCAACGTATATTCTCTCTTTATAACAAAACTAGTCCACTGACCTTGATGTTGAGAGAATGTACGCCTCTTCATTTGAGTGAATGCACTTTTATTTGTATTCGTGAATGAATGACTCCAGTAGAAGAAAATAATATTTAGGAAGATAATCCTAACCAATACTGTAGTGATTTTGCTTCCTGAAGAAAAGATTAATCTTTTCTATACATTGTAAATGGTGGACAACA
>QKMX01222724.1:0-10983 GCA_003401595.1 Venustaconcha ellipsiformis
TATATATATATATATATATATATATATTGTATTCTTCACTCCTGTAATTAAAGTGTTTTATGGACATGCAAAAAAGATACCTGAAATGAAATATAATCACTGTTTTTCTTTTGTTGTTGTTTGCAAAAGTTAAAATCATATTTCAAGTATTCCCAAAAGAGGCGAAAAATGAACCTCCATTCACTTTGTTCATCTTGCATCATAGCTCTCATATCGTTCTTTAGCGTAATGATTACAGGTAATGTAAAATGCCAAATAAAAGATATATTTCCAAGCACACAAATAATACAAGAATTATTTATATCCCCCATCTCATTTATCTGCAGTTTGGTATATTACCAGCATGCATTATTAAGTACGATTGGATCCTGCCAGCTATAAAACACCTTAGGAACTTGGTAAAAACGTTTTAAATAAATTTAAATAGAAAAATCATAACATATCTTGCACGATCATATGCAGCTAGAATTTGATGGCTTCACAAAGATATGTAATTTCCATGGAAATTAGTTAAATTCCTCGTTCTGGTCGTGGAAACCTTTGATAATGTCATTGTGTTCGAGATATAAAGATGCATACTGGCTGGAACGTTCTCGTACTCTGTTGATTTAGTATATTGTTCTGACCAAAACTGGATCTCAGGATAAAATGGTTATAAAAGTGTCTGGAATACTCAAATTTTATTCAAACCGAGAAAAAGGTTGAGATTCTTTCTGCTCCAGAGTAAATTTCTTATGCACCAAATCTTTGACTCTAGATTTAATAAAACAACAGAGAACCGCTAATTTAAACTTTTTAAGTTAGAATACAGACCAAACGAATTTCTTTAAGTGAACAAGCCTCAATCATAATCTTCAAAGTAGTTGCAGTCGGTCGTCACCTAATGAGAACTTTAATAACCTCATTCGGAAAAATGAAAGAAAAATAAAATACTGTGATATTTAATTTTTTAACAACAGCAAGCTTTGCGCTACTATACAATAGTTTTAGTTTGGAGAAACAAATCTAACTTTGACATGCTGTCTTGAATCTTAAAACCTAGAAGTTGTCTTAAAGTTTAGCACATATAAATATAATTGGCTCAAAAGTTTAAGTTGTTCAAAAAAAGAATTAAAGGGTACCGTTGTTCTTTATTTTCCAACGTTCGCTCGTTCACTTTTGATATTTTGCAAGGAAATATCAAAATTCGAAACAATATTGGTTAAAATGACCCCTCTAAAACTATATTTCCAGCAAAATAAAATGTTGGTTCCTCACTCCTAATAACTTTCTATCATGGCCTTTTATATGTTCGCGAAATAGTCCATTTATCATTACAATTACATTTTTGTTCGGATTTTTGGTATATTATTCACATATTTTTTACAGCGATTTCAAATGTGGCAAAATAGAAATCACCTTTTCAAAACGCATTTATCTTTCAAACCTTATAAATGTCCGAGCAACAAACCAAGGCGGACGCTCTAACCACTAGGCCACCGGAGCCAGCCTCTGTCAGATAACCCATGACATGAACATCGCTGTGATTTCATCTTTGAAGGTATTTTAGACTAACATATGATATTTGATGGTTTGGACACAGTGGACAGTTCAGTACTAAGACACAAATGTAGAGACTTTATAGGAAAACATAAATACCATCTGAGACCGGAAGAGCGCATCAGCTGTTCGGATATTGCAATCAATGATCCCGTAAAAAGGGAGTAAGGATGGTTAGCATGAAGTAAAGGGTGCAGGTTCAAATCCTACTCTCAGACCAGCTCGAGACTGCTACCATAGCCCACTCTAAATGCGTTGACACCGAATAATCTACTTGTGTTGCTGTCCATTAAAACACAAACCAAATCAAACCAGTGCTGCCCCATAGAAATATTCAAAGTTATACTGATGTATCTTTCTTTATATTAGAAACTTTGAGTTTTAGATGCATTGTCGTCTGTGCAAAGCTGAAGATGGAAACATACAAGTAACATTTTTTTTTCAAAGACCACGATCACTGTTTGATAAGGATTTTCATCATGCTATTCCCTCTCCAATTCATGCAGTTTATCACCAAACATTACGCGAGGCAGGCCATGAGAAGAGCCGTGTCAATACTTCTAATGCCAATACCTAAATGTTAATAGACATATATCATAAAAATAGCCATTTCATTCCTGAAGTTCTATCTAAAGTTCAGAAGATGAATTTGTAAAGTTCTCACGTAGTCAAAAAAATCAAGTTGGGAACCAGCAGCTTTCGACAAGTAAAAGTTATACGACACAATTTTAACAAATGAATGACCATTAATGAAAAGCAAGATTTTCTACTTTTTCAAGATGACATTAAATGTAATTATTTACAATGTCAACAGATCAACAAACCGATGTTCAGTTTTATGAAAACCAACGTGCTTCGGACCTAATAACTTAAACAAATAAAGTAGTTCTAGAACTGTACATTTAGATTGTTCGGTCTCTGAGGTAAGAAAAAACCATGTGAAGAGCAATAGAATTGTAATAATTCTAATTATTGATATTTTGTATTTTCATGACTTAAATTTTTACGGATATAATTTAGCACATTAAATATATAATAATGAAAAGTATGGAAAATGTTTATAAACACTTAATTTCTGCTAAGATACAGCCTGGGCATGTCTTTACTAAAGTCTCTGATCTGCCAGCTCACAGTGCGCAAGTAGATCTAAATGTACCCATGCTGGGCGTACGTTATTGATTGAAAAAATATGGCATATACATGTCTAGTGATTTTTTTTCTTCAGTGTATCCGCTTTTACATCGTAATGGATTAACATTTTAGTAATATTTTAATGATCGAATCAGTTATCCGTTGCGGTATTTCGATGATCTCATACAAATATGTTGAAGTCGATGCAAAATATTACATTTTTCCCTAAACAGTTTTAACATGAAGGCAAATATTACATAACAAAACCAAAAGAATGTTCTGTTTTGCAAAGATAATGATTTATAAATACCCGCCAACAATTTTTTTCATTAGAAATTATGCTACTGGTAAAATAAGCGGAAATATATGAAGTGAAAGAATTATGGAACAGATAGCTACATCATGTAATAAGATACCCAAATACCTGAACATGTGCAAGACCATTTTTCTAAATATACTTTGCCACCTGAAAGAATGTGTACCCATTACAAGAAAAATGATTAAACAAATAACATGGCTATAAACCAATAACATCAAATTTATTACATTCCCCGTACGTGAGAACCAGCTATATCATCCATTACAGAAATTTAAAACTGTACCTGCAGCTTGGTGTAAAACCAATAATCCATGGTTTAATCATATTTAACTTGTCAAGCAGGTTCATGATGCTGAAAACTAAACTCTATGAAAAACGCTTTCTTTTATATAGACGTAATGAACAATACGTGTTTGGTAAACAAACAGAATATTTCGGAAAAGAACCAAACTAGAATTATGCAGTGAATACAAAATGATACAATTTAAAGGAATAATTACTGTAACAGAAAGACAATCGACAATGACCTTGTCCTAGTCAGACCGTGAAATAAAAAATATGAACACTATCTGAACCAATTTCCAATGACCTGACAGTCCTAAAATCCAGTAAAGGTGTATTGTAAAATCGTTATTAAACACATTAAAACCTTTGCATATTAATAAAATAATAAGCTTTTACTGACAGAGAACGAGTTACCGTGCATAATAATTTAATCTGATGATTTTACCATGCCATGAAAAATAACATTAAATACATTGGAACCTGTTAATATCAATCAGATATCTACAACATTGCAATGGTTCATGAGAAAGTCTTAGCTATTTGTTAATGAGAAAGTCTTAGCTATTGGTTATTGAGAAAGTCTTAGTCATTGGTTAATGAGAAAGTCTTAGCCATTAATTAATGTGGAAGTCTTAGCCATTGGCTATTGAGAAAGTCTTAGCCCTTGGTTAATGTGAAAGTCTTATCCATTTGTTAATGAGAAAGTCTTAGCTATTAGTTATTGAGAAAGTCTTAGTCATTGGTTAATGAGAAAGTCTTATGTCACTGGTTAATGAAAAAGTTTTGAGTCCCCAGTTAATGAGAAAGTCTTTAGTCATTGGTTAATGAGAAAGCCGTAAGACATTGGTTAATAAGAAAGTCCTTAGTCTCCGATTGACGTGAAAGTTCCAAGTCGCATGTTAATGATAAAATATTAGCCACTGCATAATGAAAAATTCTTAAGTCACTGTTTAACGAGAAAGTCTTAAGTCACTAGTTAATGAGAAAGTCTTAAGTCACTAAGTCACTGGCGAATGACAAAGTTTGAAGTCACTGTTAATGATAAATCTTAGTCATTGCTTAATGACAAAGTCTTTGCCCTATTCTAAGACAAAATTAATGGAATTCCAGTCCAACATTTATCTGAGGAAGATAACATTTATCTTCATTCAAAACAAGAAAATGCTTGCAAAGTAATTCGCAAAATATGTTTTCATAAACAATACAAAATGTGAAATGTACAAACAATGCATGAGAAAACAAACACTTAATTACCAAAAAGAAAATTGTTTTGCAATCATTTAGCCATGTCATATATTCACGAACAGTAAAGAAGGTGGGTTCTTCCTGTTACGATGCCAACCATTATTTGGTTAACAAACATAAACACACTTCCCTGTCTTCAATATTCCATCATTTGAAAACCAAGTAGATATTACTCCAACTATTTACTTTCTTTTACCATATTACTTCATTTTGGCGTTCATCAAGTACGCGATCGTTTATTACAAAAATAATTTCCATTTATTCTTTTCCTTTGGAAGAGAAAAAAGACATAACAATAAACATAATGTTGCCCTAAAGTCTTTACCACTAAATTATATCGTTATGCAACTACTCAACCAGATATTTGACAATGTTTGCCACTAAATGCTAATTTAGTCAGATGTGTGGCCTTCCTACATACGATCCAGATTGTCTGTTATGAACAATGTCTGAGCACCTGCAACCGACTTTGTCACAAAACCAGTCATGTATTTATTTGTTTATCAGGAGGTCAATGACAGAAACATTTATGGTATTGTGTGCTTATGTTCTGTTATAGTTTGATTCTTAGTACAGGTATGGTAAATTAAAAAAATTGCAATTAAAATGTTTTATTCTGTTTCTTAAAGGCCGAGTACCGATTTTACTCTTCCACGTTTTGTTACTCACGCTAAGTGATTTATTTTGCCACATTTATATAAAGACAATACATAAATTTTTGCCAACCTACCACCCACATTCTTTGCATATATGCTATGTTTAAATATCCTGTTATCAGTACATTCCACTGTGTAATTGGTTTCAAATACTCGTCTCAATAGCAATGTTGCAGTTATAAATATTTATATTTTATAGCGATACATACCATATAAAAATATTTTGTGAACAAGACTTCGTAATATTTTGTCCCTGCATACCCATCTTTGGTACAAAATGGTAAATTTTTTTAAAAAATATTGCATATATTATGGTCCAGCCTTATAAATCATTATCTTTGCAAAACAGAACATTCTTTTGGTTTTGTTATGTAATATTTGCCTTCATGTTAAAACTGTTTAGGGAAAAATGTAATATTTTGCATCGACTTCAACATATTTGTATGAGATCATCGAAATACCGCAACGGATAACTGATTCGATCATTAAAATATTACTAAAATGTTAATCCATTACGATGTAAAAGCGGATACACTGAAGGAAAAATCACTAGACATGTATATGCCATTTTTTAACTGGTCTAATTCTATTTGTCCCATTATAAATTTCAAATTCATAATCTTTTGTTTTGCATTTTTCCATTAGCAATGTACAAACACCATAAAACAACATGCTTCGCCAGCAAAAGCATCATCACTGCATCTTTTCTGATTTCTTCCATCAATCATCTGCATACTGCTTTACATTAATTTGGTCAAAATATTTATAAAGAAATACTTTTGTTTGTTAGCTGATTTATTAACGGCTAAAAGATTTTATTTATTTCTACAGTTAGTACACTGGTTACCAGTTTATTGCCACATATTTGACAGGACAGGGGATGTACAGGAATACAATCATTTCTTGCTACTTCAAACACCATTCTCTTTTTAACATTTGATACATTTAAAATACTTCCATGTACTTCGTGGTCATGTGTCAACCGCTGGTCTGTCCAAATAGTGATAAAAACTATCAACAGTTATTGTGAACTAGCAATGCGAAGATTAGCTATATTTGTGAAAATCGACTGCCAATGCATCAGCAGCCTAATGTCCATGCTAAAGCAACTGGAATGGAAGGCCATATTAAGAAGGATAATGCTCAAGTCACCAAGTCTTATAGAAGTTATCCTGTAGCTAGCTGATGTACCTTTGCCATATCTTATATCTATTATCTCTACAAGTATGGGACATTGCAAGCAATTCTAAAATGCACTCAAATATCCACTGTCTACCAATTCATTTTCCCCCAACCGTCATATCTTTAAGGCATTTCCCATAGAGCACAGTGTTCCAATTCATTATGGAATCGTTCCAACAAGTTCTGACTTCCAACAGTCTGCAAAGAATGTCTTCAAGTTTTCTGTTTTACGTTTAACTTAATATAGCTTTCATCAAGACACATGTTTACACTTAACCACTGTTAGAATGTAGTCATGACTGATACAATCAACCAAGTTGATCATGGAAATAATGATGAGGAAGATGAGATGACAAGATGTTACATATACTGATAAGATATAGCGAAATATATTTCATTGCCTATAATTTCCATAGTTTGTGTATGTGGGATCAATATGAAAAATGTCCATTTCATATACAATCAATGAAAATCTCTTGTGAACATCTACTGATATTTATTTCAGCTACTTTCACAATTGATCAAAAAAATAAATTCTTACTTCACTGACTGTAGAGCAGCTTTAAAAATATTTTAATAGACCATATTTAAAAGATCTTCATTATAATTTTATTTTTTTTTCTATTCCTAGCTTAATCTATTTTCAACACAAAAGACATCTAGTGTGCATAATAAAAATAAATCTTTTCCAATATAATTTCCATGATTACAAATTCTAGATGTGTCCATTGTATAGTGTGTACTTTTGTGTTGGATGAAGCATCCCATGCAATTTCCTTGGTTACACGTGTAGTATATTGGGAATTCCCTTCTTAACTTTCCAATAACAGATTCCAGTGTAATAGTATTATATTCCTTCAATGACTTCTGATGCTTTGGCAAGTGCTATTTTGAACTTAAAAGTTCCTTGGCATCATGTGAGTAACATGAAACTTGATCCCTACAAATGTCAAAGTCCAACATATTGGTGAAGTGGACATTTATTCTTGCAAATATCAAAGTTTAGGGCTATTTAACATATTTTTTCCAACCAGTAAAAGTGTCATATTTCTTTGCCGAGATTTTCTTACCTGGGCTGCCTGATTATCTTTGACCTCCCCATTTATTAGGCATGATGCTCTGTTCTTTTGATTGTGTTTTTGTTCTTTTGTCTATTAAATTCTGGTTTCTACATACCTTGTACCATGAAAATATTTACATGACCAGGCAAACAGTTCCCTGATAAAGTTCTGTCTGCTTAACCATAGACTTTCTAGCAATAAGGAAAACAACATTTCCAGAAAACATTTTAGTCTCAAGTCAAATTATAAAAGAGAAGGCAAAGAGGAATAATCAACACATTAAGGACTTATTCAAAGGATGATATTTTTAATATATTTGTTCTTGTTTTGCTAAATTAGGTGTATGGGGTTATACAATAAATGGTACCATTTGCATCCTGATACCCTGTGTAACATTTCCTTTACTATTGTTTATTTATTTTGCAATAAAAGAAACTATCATCACACAAGCGTCAACAAGTATGATAATGGTTTGATGGATTTGAAATACATTTTTTCCATAGTTCAGCATGTTATAAGATCAGTTAATAGACATATCTGGCATTTAGTTGAAACAAATTCTGACACAAGGAACTTGTCTAATCATATCTTTAACAAGTTGAACTACATGCATTATAGGTGTAGTGGTAATTGGTATTTCAATATTTATTTGTATTTCTATATTACTTGCCTTTGTACTTTACATCATGTCTGTATACACATATTATTCAATATCATAAAATTACCAGCTATAATAACTCGAAATAATTTCCATCCATTCTTACTATCACCAAAGTACATTTCTTAAATATCCAAATCCAAAATACTTGATGCTGCAGAATTGCCTAAAGATACATTAAGGAATATGATGGTGAACTGTATATTTATAAACCCAAATGTTACAAAAATAAAGCCAGAAAACAGTGTTCAAGTAACAATGGATGAAGAATGAAAAACTAATATATGCATATTTAACTTGGCTACAAGTTTTTCATATAATAAACTTAAAAATCAGTATTTTGTATTAGAATATGCAGACCTTGTTGCAGGCTGGTAAATGCTACACATTCCACAAAATATGACAAAATTGACGAAATAACTGATGGACAGTCATATAAAGAAATTACAAAGTAAGTTACGTAAACACAGGAAATATCTTTAGTGGAATAAGCTATATCAAAAATCTGGTGAAACAGCAAAATCAATATCAGAACAGTATAAAGTAAATGATAAAAGGTTAGGTAATAAATGAAATGATTAAGCCAGAAAACAAAAGGTTGTTAGATGAACACACTGAAAAATAAAGCCACATTAATTATGGGTGTACAGCAGCTGTAACTAATTACAATGGACTGGAAAAAATGCAGGGATGCAAGAAGGACCTAATATATTAAAAACAAATCCAGCTTTCAATGCTGACAACAATGTTCCCAATAAAGTAAATTTAATATGAATTGCATTAAAAGAATGCATTTTGCTAGTTTCATATCCACATACAAAAATCATGCTGGACTTGTAACGGGGAAAACATGGGAAAGGCAAATAACATTGGGCAATTGGCTTAAATTTTCAGAAAAAGGCAGTGCAACAGTGGCATTGATTAACTGTTGTTATTGGAACATTAGCTAGTATTATAATTGTGCTATTAAAGTCATAATTGCCAGACTTACTCAAAAAAGCAATGGCAGTGAAGTAATTTTACCAAAATCAAAAGATCTGCCAAAAGAACCACTGTTTTAAGAACCAACAGTTAAATGAAGACCAGAAGAATGAAACAATGATATAACTAGCAAAACTTGTTGAAATTTCATTTGTTAAAAAAAATTCAAGGTGTAGTGATGACAATATTTTTCAGGATGGATGCCTTAATGGCCACACTGAGATGAAATTGACACCATTAGCATTCAGGACCAACTTGCCATCATACGAGGTATTGTGGAGAAAACCCCAGGTCTATATATTATATTTAGGAGTAGCGAGAACATGATGTTCATTGTGGCTGCATGGCAACCATATTAATAGATCAGACCACCTAGAAATCATACATTTTTTTGTTGATATTACCTTCAGCAGTAATCATAACAAGATTTTCAAAATGGCTGCTCAGGTGACCATCTTGGAGGACCATCAGGTGACCATCTTGTTTTCATGTAGACCATATCATGTGTGCATGTTTCACAGCAATTCTCCAAGGACTTTAGAAGCAGAATAACAAATTTGTGCTAATGGTTAGACAGACAATAGACAACATACCAACAAAAAAACTCAATAAAGCAACAAAAGAAATCATTTTCAGCATAAACAATTTTCTTACCAACTCATCCCATTGTGGGATCGACTGGTTTATTCTTGTTGTAGCAATTTTGTAATTGGTTATATCCAAACATTACAGTTGGACAAGTATATAATTTACTGTTTGCATTTTAATCTAGGATCCACTTTTAGTTGTCAGAAATTTAACCAACATTTTGATCTTATTTTCTTAGTAGTTTTTATTCTTAAGCTTATAATTCAAACAGTTCAGGGTTGAAATTATTTTCATGTCTTTCATCAGCTTTTTATAAAAAAAAAAATATTTAAATATTTTTAATTACTTCTAGAGGAATATTTTGTCTCATTACCACAGCATATTTAAAACCTATATTTTCCAATTTAATTTTCTTTACATTCAGCTACAATTACTGTAATCATAATTAGTTTGTTTCTCTGCAGTACAGTCTTGCATCACTGATATTTTGAGTTTCTCTTTATCCATTTCAAATCTCAATTTTTCAACATTAAAACATAACACAGCATTCTATTCATTTATTGACAGTGATATTATTTCAACAGTACAGGCAGTAAGAGAGCAAGGGTATTGTGAAGATAAAATACAATTTTCAAAAGTACAAAGTGATCCAGTACATCAATGTCATTGGCATTTATTGATCACTAATAAAGTAAACAAAGGTGACCATTATGTAGAAAGAACACATTTTTATTTTTCGTATTGGGTATAAGTCAATGCAAAGATGCTGGCTATTGTTCTTGATGTTACATTGATACCACCAATTCAGGCTGATTTATTTTACTTTTAGGATCAGGTATTTATCTAATTTTCCGTAATTGCAAACAAGACACCAAAAGGAGAATGCCCTTGAGCTGGATCTATCAATGCAAGTAATATAGCTAATTATCTGACCACTCTGTCAATGCAAGTACTATAGCCAATGGCCTGTCCAATCTGTCAATACAAGCATTATAGCTAATGTCCAACCAATCTGTCAATGCAAGTACTATAGCCACTGGTCTGACCAATCAATCAATACAAGCATTACAGCTAAGGGTCTGACCAATCTATCAATGCATGTACTATAGCCACTGGTCTGACTAATCTGTAAATGCAAATAACAGAGCTAATGGTCTGACCAATCTGTCAATACAATCATTATATCTATTGGTCTGAAAATCTGTCAATGCAAGCAATATAGCTAATGTCTGACCAATCTGTTAAAGCAAGCATTACAGCTAATGGTCAAACCAATCTGTCAATACAAGCATTATAACTAATGGCATCTTCTTTGCTGTTGTGCTTAAGTACACCTTC
>QKMX01222772.1:0-14314 GCA_003401595.1 Venustaconcha ellipsiformis
ATGTATTGGCTAGCTCAAGTATATAGCTGATTGAAGTAACAGGTTTTTGTATATTAATTTCAGCTGTTTGCCATTTATGTTCTGCTGTGTTTTGTGTCAATTTGCACAGATAATATCAATAGTAAGATAATTCTCTTTGAGTCCTAATTGAAGGTAAGAAAACACATGGTTGAAAATTGTTATTTTTATTAAAAAAAAACTAAGTTCATAGTGGGATTCAAATGTGGTTCTTTTGCATGACATGTCAACATGCTAACCACTTCAACAAGCGTTTGACAGTGTGGCTGATAAATTCTTTAGTCAGAATGTTATCGTTGTCAATTGTAAAAATGTTCTTTACTGAAAAAAGATTAATTTGATATAAACTTAAGTGAATTTTCAAATTTATTTCTTTTTGAAAATCCACTGATTCACAGAATATTATAAAATATATTATTCTATACATGATGAACCATTGCAAAAAAGTGGATGAGAAAAGATTTCTTAATCTTGGTAACATTTTTCAAGATTGAAATGGTTCCAAGTTTTTTAAAGTAATAAATGTACACTTTGTCAATTTGGATTAACAATTTATCTAATCCATACCTATATCCCTCCAAATGTATGGATTTAGTATACTATACCCTTGTGCATCCAGAAAACATCCCTTGATCTTTATGATTTTCAGGTTCACCTAGAATTGTGTGTATACAGAATTTAAATTTACATGTACTTGATGTTATATATACAAATGATACTGTGCACTATTCAATATGTAATTTTATTCACTTAATATTAATTTTACATGGTTATCAAATCAGTTGTGTTGAGTGGTATTTTGATATGATATAAGATATGATAGTCCAAGGATTTAAAACATATATATGGCAATTACCTATGCACATTTTATACACTTGTATATACATTTAAGTTTTTCTCTTAGCTTGTAGATTTCACATAGTTTAAAGGTAGAAATTTTCAGCATAATTGCCTGTTATTAACAATAATGAATATATTTTCTGCTGTAGACACCAAAGTAATTGCAGCACAACTTAAAAATGATTTTACACTGCAAAAAGTCATATATTTTATATGATTTTTCAGTCAGTTTATGTAGCCTAGTTTTTGCATTCTGGTCATCTATGATATCAATTTTCATTGCATTTTTTTAAAGCAAATTTCTTTGAAATTAATTTTTCATTTATTGATTTTATCTAATTTTGCTGAGCTAATAGATAAATGGCACATTTACATATGTTTTATGCAAACAAAATTTAACTGATCATGTACTAGATTTTCTAATATATTAAAATTGCACAAAAATTGTTAACTTGAAGCATGCTTCATGCACATTTGAAACGATTGTACTTGGTCATCGAGAGAACACTTAACTAGAGTCATACATTTGAATGTGCCCACTCTGAGACATTAGACTCATTGAAGTTGATAATTAAGGCACAAGTTTGCATCTACCAGGTTTTGTTATATTAACAGAAAATGTGTCCAAGCCTCTCTTTTAAAAATACAGTTTAAAACCAGTGAGTTTTAGATGCTTTTCTTCAGCTCTGATTTTAATAAATAAAAATCACAGCAGTTTGTAGAGGAATTGTTGGATGGTTTGGGGTGGGGTATTCTGGCTTTTAAGAGTCAGTAAATCTTAGCATTCTAAAAAGTTCATTGTTTGCAGTCCAACAAATTACTGTAAAATTTGGGGATATGCTTGTGATATTTAATTTCCATCTGCTTTTTGATATATTGAGATTTGTACAAAATTAAGGATTTTATGTTTTGTTCATTTGAACTATTGTCCAATTGGAAAAAATAGGTTAATCCTTATGATGTGGCCTTGACCATTGCTTCATGAAAAAAAAACATAGTGTACAGAATTTTAGAGAAGCTTTTGTATCAAAGGAATTGAGGACAATCTTGGTGATTTTTCTTTCGCAAACTGAATTTTACTTTAACATTAGATAAACAATTATACATTTTTATGATGAATAAAATCACCATATACATTCTCAAATTTTCAAATATGAAATTTTTTTCAAATCTCTATATTTTGCAAGATTTCAGTGTATGTCATGACACCTGAATGACATCAGTATCTCTGACAATTGCTGTATGTTCACAATGACTCATGCTGTATTTCATAGATTTTGTATTGATACAAGACTGGAATTTAATGACCATATGATATATTATCCTTTCTTGGAGCTAACAGGACACCTTCTTTGTCCAAAAATTTAAGTACTGATGCAAATGTCCATGTCTGGAAAACAAATAAGATTGATTGTTTTTCATGAAAATGAATGAATCACAGTAATTGTTGATTTTAATGCCACATATTTTAGCATTGGACCAATCAGAAAACATTTTCATATATTTCAGAATTTGAGTTAGATGACCACAAAATGTGCATGTAGCACCACATATCACATTGAGTATATGCTTATTCAAATACTAACCTTTTTTTATATCAAACTCTCGCAACAGTAAAGACATAGCACAGCCTGCTACGCCACCACCAAAAACACCTTATGATGAGAGAGTCATACCCACATATCGCAACAAGTAAGTATTGCTGTATATTCTCACGCATAGTGTCAGACTATCTTGTTTCATTGAAGTCTTTGTGTAATAATGTAGAACCTGTCTTTGGCAGGACACTTACACATAAAAGACACCTTTCTTGATTTCACTTCTATATTCAATCACTGCATAAATGTCATCTTTTGACAAATGAATACAATAAGACTTACATGTATTCTCTAGAGACAGTTTTCTCAGTACACAGCTCAATATTCAATTATGGAAACTTTTTTGTGGGAGTTGGCATTGTATAATTCTAATTCATAAGATAATGTGTCAATTTTAACAGCAAATTTGAGGAGGTGTTTTGTAAGCCTTAATAGGGCAGAAGAGCTTATGCTATAGCCTGTTGTTTGTCATCCATCAGACTTCATCCATCCATGTTTTTGTTATTGCTATTCCTTCAGAACTACTTGGAGGATAGAGACGACATATTATGCAGACGTTCACTTCAGTGCATATTTTTTCATAAATAAAAATGATGCTGATCCAGCAACCAATAATGGCTCCCATTGTGGCCAATTTGAAAATCTTGTTATCTCTACTCTTTCTTCGTGGATGGGGTTTTCGCTAAAAGTCTTCTCATGCTGTCCATATGGTCCTAAATGAAATGGGGCCTATATGACAGCCAATATGGCCACTACAGGAAATTATATAGAGTTATGACCCCTTGTAGATTTTAAACGTTGCTTTGCAATTTGGGCTAAATAACTTTTGAAGAACTTAACAGACTAAAACCAAAAACTTATCGTTTAAAATACCTATGGGAGGTTGGATATTTATTTTTTCTAGCAAATATTATGGATTTATGGCCCTTGTTTGACATAGAACTTTACTCTTGAATTTCTGATCTATAACTTGTAAAGACTTCAAAGATTGAAAGTAAATTTAATACAAGATTTTACATTATAAAGACCTTGGTCAAGTTAGATTTTTACTGTTCTGCAGTAAAACTGAGTTAAGCCTTCTATTTGACTTTTAACTATTGTTTGGGGCATCAGTACTTGTGGACATATTTTTATTTTCACTCCTAATTAAAAGAGTGTACTTTTGTTACTTGAAGACTTTCATGTCATTATTATATATTTTATATCATATCAAAAGCTAAAATAGATAGCTAGGAAACATTTATTTGTATGAAGAAAGTCACTGTGACAATGAGACTACTGTCCTTGCACAGTAATTGTACATTGTAAGGACAAAAGCATTTTAACCATTTGATACATGTGACCAGTTTAAACAGGTTTCTTTATTTCAAGAATGGCTTGATTTTGGACTGAAATATGTGGCCAGTCCAAAAAAGGCCAATTACAGATGGGCTAGTTTTGGGAAATTTCATTGTAAATTCATAATGTACTGAATGAACCTTTTGTTTATTTCCTTCCACACCCCAGCACATTTACACATTCATCACATTTTTGATCATTTTATCTGTTCAGCAATATGGTACATAACAATGACAGCATTTCTGGACCTTGACTATAATGTTATAATGCTGGAGAGCTGTATACTTTATGTTCAATCACCAGATTTCGGTAATATTAACTTTACAGTTTGTAGGTCTTAGCCTATGATGTCTTCACATTCAGTCCAGTGTCTTCTTTTTCTTTTGGAAAATAACACCTTTTGAGAGAATTTAATAAATAAGAAGTGGAAAAAATGAACAAGTAAATAATGTAAAGTGTATCACATGCAGTTGCTCTTTCTCCTTGACAGTTGAAGTTAATGTTCATATAAATATGCACAGGTCTGTCTGTCAGAAGCATGCTATGATTGACAATGGGACAAGATGATTTTTAATTGCATTGTCTCAGAGAAGTAGAGAAGAGCCATTGTACTACATCCAGCATTTGCCTCCATACATAAAATCGTATATTTATGTCCAACCTCACTGCTTCTCATCCATTCTCTCTCCCTAGGTCCTAGGAAACAGTTTGGTTTCATAGCAACCTTTTACCTGGGAAGGGGGTCTACAAGGGCTATCTTTGTCTGTATAATATATTTGCACATTCTTTGTTATGTTTTGCATTTAGCTGAGATTTTGTGCATCCTGTTTACATCCTGTATTACCTGGAGTCCTAGAACTTGGTGAGGGGATGTACCATGATGAGTACTACACCATCATCACATAAGTAGGTCACTATGTTTCATATTTCATATGTCACAGGCTTTGGTTAAATTTTTTTAAAACCATTCATACTTGATTTATTAAACTAGTTGACAGTATTCATCTCAGTTAGTACAACATTGTTCAGAAAGGTAACTGTGACCTAAATTTCACATTTTACTTGCTTAGGTTCGTTTTTGCATTTAGTTCATGATTGCATAGGTTTCTTGCATATTGTGTACAAACTGTTTTGTAAAGAATCGTGCATCTTGGTGATGGTATGCATCTTAATTTGCATTGTAATCCCTTCATTGCAGAAGTAGGTCATTATGTCCCATATTGTATGCTTGACTGGGGTAAAATTTTATCTGTGATGTTCACTTCTCATGCTGGAATTGTGATTGTGATGAAGATATGCAGCTCAGTTAGTACCACACCCTTTCAACAAAAGAAGTTTTCATATTTTGGTTGGGACCACACAAATTTTTGGCATTTACTGTGAATATTGTCCTACCTAAGATTACAAAACTTGCAGAGGAGTTGTATCTTGTTATGTACTACTCCGTTTTTGTGAAAGAAGGTCTAGTTTTCTTCAGGGCAGTTTACCCAGTTTGACAAAATAGAGGAAAATGCAATACTTTTAGACAAGATGGTTATATTGTGTTGATTAAAATTTCTTAAAATGTAAAAAATTTCCATGATATTTAATGCTTACAGTGACTGCTGGAGACAACTAAAAACTGTAGATAGGCAAGCTTTATACTTGTTGATTACATTTGGGATTTTTAAAAACTAATATTTGTTTTAATTTGTGTTAGGTTACTTTAAGACAATAACCAGTAGTGTGTTTAAATGTATTTGTGATAGTATCCAGAAATATGATGAAAGTATTTATTAAGAAGTCATACTCCATCAGAGGTTACAGTTTTCTTGCCCTATCCAAATTAATCAGTTGCCATTCACTCCCATGTTATGAAGATTTGTATTGAACAGAACTACTGTACATCACGTGTTGTAAAGTTGTCTTATATTGTTTTTGCAAGCATGCCCAGAAAGTTCACACGATCCACAATGTATGCAGCTCAATTGTACGTAACTATTCATCTGTCCACATAGAAGTAGAATGTATATGTAATGTATTGAGTGACCATTCTATTCTCTTATTTCTACATGTTGTATTCAGGATGTACCTACTCTTGCAGAATATATAGGCCTGTATTCATGAAACTTTCTGAGCATTTTAACTGAAGCTCAAAGTTCCAAAACTGGAAATTCAACAGATTTAAATTCTGACTTTTTTTATCCTTATCTCCTTGATCACTGAATTTTAATAAATCTGGCCTGCAGTTAATAAAGCTGAATATGAGTTCAGATTGAGTTTCCGATATTATCCAGGAAGAAATGATTTTTTAGAGTAACATCGTGTGTGATTAGTTGAAACAAAATCTCCTACCCGTGATCAAGACTTTTATTACTTCCAGGCTAGGATTTGAATTTGTAGTCTTAAAAAAGACTGAGAATTGATATGATGGCATTAAAATATGCCTAAACTACACTAAATGTACTGCTTAAATCTATGGAATTCATGGTTGTTTCTAAATACAAATTTAAAGATACAATAAACAAGAATCTTGCTGTGAACATAGATCCTGGTCTCCCATTGCATAATGCACTAACAGATCAGGGTCTTTGTTTCTTCTACTAAATACGCCTAACAAACTACATAAACCTAGATGTTCCTATATATAATGTAACAACAGATCTGTGTCTGTGCATTTGCTGACAGATTCAACTTATAAGTAAATATTTATGGTATATCAGTCTTCACAAAACATACTCAGTATTTTAGGTTGTGACATATTTGCTTGTGAGAAAAACTAAGTAATATAAATTCACTTGCATATGAGGTTTTGTTGTTGCTTTGACAGACAAATTCAACAGACATGTCATGTAGTAGTAATTAAAAAGAATTTACTTATCGTATATACTCATTTATAAGTTGGGTACAGCTGCAAATAATATTGAGCCTGATCTGCCATAATTGCAAAAAATATTGTTTCATCTACAGATCACTCACAACAAAATGCATAGACCAAGATATATGTGCACATTATGCGATGGGATTTCAGAGTCAGTGCAGTTTGCAGTTGGATCTGGCTACTAACTGAGTATATATGGTACATGTGATATTTCACTATGATGTATAGTTTCATAAAACTGATGTAGTTATTGTTTTGAAACTCAGTGAGTCCTCTTCAGGTTTAGTGATCATTGCCTAGCCATATCAGTTATTAATGTCATTTTGTGAAATAATTTAACCATTTCTATGATGAACACCTTCAGGAACATTCTCACAAGTTCAGCAATCATTCACTTCTGCAAAACTGTTATCTCAGACAATTGAGTATTTAGAAATAAAGGTCATAGTCTTTTATTTTAAAAAGTTTTATGAATTCCAGGCAGGGTGTATTCCAAGAATCTTTCCAGATATTGATTGGATTGCAAAGCAAGTCTGGTGTATGGACTGCAGATGTTTATCTCTCTGGTTTTAACACTGAGTTTAGGTTTCGCATTGAGGTCATTTTATCTCTGAAAAATAATGCTTATAGAGTCACAAGACTTTCTGTGTAAATATTTCATGAGAAGGATTACAATCATCAATGAAAGCTAATTCAGTATTACCTATTTTATCAGGAGTATTACAGTATTCAACAAATATGAAGTCACTATGACCTATTTCATCAGGAATATTACAGTACTCAATGAATACTAAGTCAGTATGACCTGTATTTTTATGCTTCATTGATTCTTACATTCCTTTTCATTACACTTCAATTCTCAAGCTTAGAGTTTATACAAAGTTTAGTTTCTCTGACACTTGTTTGCAGTCATATCACCTTTGTTGAAGCAGCAGCATGAAGAGTACTACACCAATGGGTCAAAATTAGGTACTGATCAATATTTTCCATCAAAACGATCTGGGTTAACCTTTTGCATTTAGCTTGGTTTCATGGACACTTTTCTGCAGAGTCAGATAACTTGGTACATGGAGTTTTGCACCCATAAGTCATATGTAGGTCACTTTGACCTATGTTTCCAGCTCCACTGACCTACATTAACTTTTATGTTTAGTGCAGTTTCCTGCACTCATCTAACTTAGTCTGTAGATGCATGATGAACAGAACTAAACACTTCAGTCACAACCAGGTCACTCAATGTATTCTTTTTTTAATGCACTGATGATCAATGTTAACCTTTTCATTGGGGTCAGTTTATATAGACTATTATTGCAGAAAGCAGTGACTTTATGTATTGGTTGCAGTTTAAGAAGTGCTACAGAATTTAGACATCATTAAGCTTTTCAGTCAGACATCATGTTTAGAAATTTGAGCTTAAGTTGAAGATTCTAAATAAAAAATTTCAAGAGTATGGGACCTAGTCAGCTTAATTTGGTGGCTTTGCATGTATCATCTACTGTAGTCTGATAAATCAACCCCCCAAAACCTGTGTTGATATTAATGGATGATCTGAGGGTCTGATATCACCTATTCATAAAATTGAGGAATATTTGCAAACATATCTATGCGCAGTACAATGGTTTTTGTTTTAGATACATACCAGTATTTCTTGCATCTCTCTGAGCTACCACCAATTGAATGGTCTTTTCTGGCAATATATATAGAATATTTCCAGATCAGTTCTCATTTTTAATCACTTTTGTAAATCCATGTGTAATAACACAACTCTATTTCCTGTGGCCATTTTGAATTTCATGGATACATATGACTATTACCAAATCCACCACTCCCTCAATAACTAGTTCTTGGATAATTTCTGTTGCTTCCCCAACCTTACCCCTGGGTTTTCTCGATTTCTAGTAGGAATGGCATACTTTTTAAATTTTTCTTTTACGTTTCTCAGTAACTATTGCCTTTGCTTATTGTGAAGTCTTTGTTTTTGGACCCAGATGTGTGCAAGTTATCAGGGGAGAGGTGTACCAGTATGTGCCTAAACTGTATATTGTATTCAGGACAGATTTACATGCAGCAAACTTCTTACATTTTAATGAACAGGTGGCATCAAACCCCAAGATTGTGCATCAGTATCAACATGTGGGAGGGGAGCTGATGTATTGGACTAAATCTGCTGTACATCCTTTAACAACTTTTTGATATCTCTCTCTCTGTCTCTCTTTCTCTGTTTCTCTCTGTCTCTATGTCTCTGTCTCTCTCTCACTCTCTCTCTCCATGAAGATTGCACACCATTTCTGCTATTTTGAACTTATAGCCCTATCCCATCATTGTAGGGTTATGGATGGAATCAAATTTTTCATCTTAAACGGTGTTTACATAAATTGTTTACATACTCCAGCATGGCTGTTACAGAAGCCTTTTAAAAATTTTTTACCGTTATTTCCTCACTATCTTAATTTAATATTTAATAGCAGTAATACAATACTTGCTGTATTGTATTGCTATCTTTTCCTGGTGTTAGTACATGGTATTAGTCCAAGGACATTACTCCCTCCTCCAGTTAGTTATTGGAAGTCTAGAATACTTAGTCAACAGTAAGGATATTTTTGTTCTTGTCCATAGACTTTGTGCATTTGTTACATGTGTTCTCTTTGATGCTTACCACTTTGTCATTTTAGGTGTCTTTAGTAATTTGTACTGACAATTTTATCTATTATTTACTTTATTTCTTTATTTCTATCCAGTCCTTGCTTAATTTTTTGGGTCTGTGTCCATTTTAGTTGATTCTGAGAAATGAGAGTACATTATTAGCAAATTGGTGCTTCTTGTGTTTGATGCCTCTAATAGTAATCACTGTCAGGATAAGTATTTCCTGCCCTTTTGTTTTTTCCAGTGTAAAGTTTGGCCGCATGTTTTCCTGTTGATGCTGTCAGAACATAGCTCCACACCACTGATTGTTATGGCAGTAAGATGTCCCCCCCCTTACATATGAGAGTCATTATTGATGTCTTGTATTGTCAGCCTACCATCATATGATATAGAAGTGCATTTTCACTGATCGATAGTGATACAAATGATAGTAATGCATGTGTATCAAGCATAATGTCAGCTGTATGTTGTCTCACAATTTTTTTTAAACTTTCAAAGAACAAATCTGTACTTGATGTGTTATTGGAAATTCTTCATTTTAATTTTATTTACATGCGACAGCATAGTTCAGACTGGTATTTCAGAACTTCAGGATGGACGTGTGATTTATTGGGTGTATGGTGGAAATGCACCTGGCAAGTCTAAGAACGGAAAAAAAACTTTAAGATGTAACCTAAAGAACTAGAATATGGATTTTTCTTTTTTGTATGTTAACCCAAGTAGGAAACAGTATAACACCTTTGTTCTGCTTATATTTAAAAAAAATGTATGTTCTATTGAATGGGTCCAACTAGGATTAGATTGCCCCACCCCATACTTTTTGTAAACTTAAACAAAATTTGATAATCATTCTAGTGGAACACTGACAAGGATGTAATTTGAACTTTTGACAAGACTGTAAATGTGGGATTTTTGAAGCCAAGGATCCTTTCCAGTTTGGAAAGGCTTTTTGGGACACAGCCCAGGTTGGACCTGCTGTTGCTTCCTCAATCAGTGATGGTGAAGGAGCTGACTCTGAAGTTGTGTAAAAGCCAGCAGGATGGGTGATCTGTCAACTTTTCAGCCCCAGATCTCATCCTACCACTTGATCCCTTAAGCCACCACCCCCACTTGGGATTTAATTGCCTCCCAGGTGAGATTTCAGCAGTGACCTAGACCTGTCTCCCCATCAAGGCTCCCTAGATAATGGAACTGAAGGTGCAGACACTAGATGCCAGATTTTTCTTGTAGCCACCTTCAGTTTGTCAAAGGGAAATCATTTTCTCCATGAGGCCTTGCAGAGACTGTTAGACAAGACATTGTGACTTAATGTCTGTAGTGCTGTCTGCAGAGCTTTTTCATCACGATCCAGAGACATTATTTAGAGGTATAATCTCAGGATTGATGGGACCAGCAACACCAATACCTGGTTGCAGTAATAAACCCTGATAAACCAGTGAAGGAACGCCCCTATTCTGGAAGGTTCAAAGCTTCCCCCCTCTTCTAAGCAGTTTAAACAGGGAAACAATCAAAATCAAGATATATCATAGGATAAAATCCCTTTCCACCATCATTTTCATGATGAGGTGGCAGGAATGGTCATGGGAGAAGTTGATGAACCCCATCCCCTTCCATATTCTCATAGGGATTCATACTCTATCCTGCAAAGTTTCCTCTTTCAGTAGGTGCTCGTTTAAATCTGTTTTCAGAGGCTTGGTTGGACCGCGCAGATGTTGCAAGGATCCTGTCCACAAAAAGAAAGGATTACCAGCTAGACTTCTCTCAAGGATCACCATTCTCTTCTACCAGTCTCACCTGGTATCTCTGCAGGAATATGTGTACTCCCTTCTAACAAAAGGCACAATAGAGAGTTAACAGCTTGAGAAGTATGGGATTTCAATCGTGGTTTCCTTGGTTTCAAAGAGAGGGGAAAAGTTTCACCTCATAATTGATCTTTCACCTTTGAACAAATTTCTTCTGGACAAGCACTACAAGATGGAGACAACCACTTTAGTCAGGAATGTCATCAGACCAAATGACTGAGGGATCTTTTCCCAGCCCATACAAAATTTCTCCAGGTTTGTCTGGGATAGAAGATCATTCAAGTTCTGGCTCTACCTTTCAGTTAGCTTCTGCTCTTAGAGCCCTCTCCAATGCTTTGATGGCTGGTTGATGCACACTATCCTGCCCTTCTGATGGATTTGTCTCACTGTAGGGAGATGGTCATTCAAGTAAGCCTTATCCCTAATTAGATAAATTGGATCTTATTCCTTCTCAGAATATTCTTTATGTGGGGATGAATTTTCCCACCTGTTATGGAACAGTCCATCCACATCCTCCAGACAGAATCTCAAATACACCTAATCCCTAATCAGATAAATTGGATCTTATTCTTTCTCAGAATTTTGTTTATGTGGGAATGAATTTTCTCACCTGTTAAGGAACAGTCTACGATCCTGCAGGCAGAATCTCAAAAGCACTTTCTCACTTAGCAAGACTGGATGTCATGACATCCTTCTACATTCATCTATTCCTCTGTGTACTGGGCATTCAAAATGTGGCAGCGGACTTAATTCCCCTAGAATGGCTTCATATGTGTTCCCCCAGTTTTTGCTACTTATGATGCTGTGCCCACATGGATCTCCTTAGGATCCAGGTTTCTTTGCTATCTGAATTGGTGGAAAAATCAAAACAGGCTTCTCACCTAAGTCCAATTCATAAACCTCACTCTGTCCTTTACACCAGTGCCTCAAATACAGTTTTCTTGTCTAACTTAGAGCCTGTGGGAGTAGTCCTGCAACTCTGACAGCTTAAAAAGCTCAGAACCATCTGGACAGCTTCTGAGGAGTTAAATATTTGCTCTGGGGAAGAGGAATGTTCTGAAAGACAGTGGCAAGCAGGATTTACTGAATGATCATCATTTGGTAGCAGAGGCTTTTTTTTTCATCTTTGGAAAAGGCCAATATGTGCAATGAAACTGAACAAGCTTCATCTTTATGTGTATCTGGTGACAAATCAGGGAGTGTGGGTGGTGAATGTCTTTCATTTAAGCTGGGATTGAATGTATGCCTATACCTTCCTGCTTTTCATTAAAATCCCTTTGGATCCTCACAGAGTCAGGACTTCCAAGTAATTGCTGATCCTGGTAACTCCCCTCTGACCGACAAGATTATGGTTCATTGATATCCTTGACTTGTTGGTCAGTGTTCCTAAGGAATAACAAATGAGGAGGGATCTACTGTCACAGTATGGAGGGTCCCTTGTGCACAGCAGTTCTCAAATCCTCCACCTTCACACCTTACTGAAATTATCTATCCACCAGGATTAGATTTCAAGCAGTTATGCCAAATGTATTTCATTGGCTGGGAGGCAATCGACCTTCAAGGTTTACTAGAAGATATTCCACCTCCAAGTTTTACAGTGCCAAGTGGAGAATTTTGTGTAATTGGTGCTGTAGTAAATGTGTTGATCCTATCCTTCCCCACCCTCAACTTTAACAGCAGTTGCAGATTTTCTTCTTTTTCCATCAATGAAAAGACTGCTAAGCATCCACAATTAAGGGCTATAGAACAACCATCACTTACACTTTAATATTTTCTATGGGCACTACTATTGGAACCTCTTATATGTTCTTTGATCACTATTTATACCTCCTTATAAATCTTACAGTGAAGCTTCCTATGAGCATTAGTTAAATGAAGAAATGTGTCTGTGTGTGCATGTATTTATGTGCTTGTGATTTGGATTTTGAATATAACTTTAACAATTTTTTAGTCATATTGCTATAATATCTGTAGTGTGACATTTATAGTGATGATAGACATATGGGGCAACATGCCGCAGATTTGTAGCATCATCTCCCACCCTGTCACTTTTTCTTGAAACCAGGCCAACCAGTCCTAACACTAACTTCTTGATGATGATCATCAAGTGAGGCAGCTTCTAGTACCATTTTTAGGAGTCTTCAGTATGTCTCAGTCTGTGTTCAAGCTTGAGACCTCCCACATCTGAGGTTGCTATAATCATTTGGGCCACTAATCAGTGATGTTTATGCAAGAGACAATCAAGAGAGGTTTCTTTGCCGCACTCAGCTCCAGGTGGTTTATTAGGAATTTTTAAAGAGTTTTTCAGTCTCTCACTGACAGAGACCTTTCATTCATGAAAATTGAGTCCATAAAGTCAGTGGATTTTTTTGAATTACTGTTCTAGGGTTGACATCATGAAATCTGCCTTCTGACATTCTCACTCCAGTTTCTCATCATTTCACCTTCATTTTTGCTTTGGATCCTGTTTCATTAACCAAAAACGCTGTTAACTCATCATTCGGTTGGCATTAAAACATTCTACTAACAACAATGGTAACTTCACTCGATAGCTTATGATAGGCTGTCAGGCTTCCCATGGGCTGGCAAATTCAGCATCACAAATAACAGCAGGGAATGCATTACTGTTATTAAAATGTTTTGGAGGCAGGGGTAAACTAATTTTACTATGTAATACTTGCCTGTTGTTATTGCCTAATTCCCTTGTCCTTTCTTGCTCAAATGTCCTTCAGTCTCAGTTAAAGTCAAAGAAGGAGGATATTCTGATTGTTGGAGGTGACTTAAAGTATCAGACTGGGATCATGTTTGTTTTTTAGACCTCAAGTTACAAATTCAGGGATAGAATAATGTCTTTGGACTGGGGACTTGTTGCCTGAAAAAAACTAACACAATAAAAACATGTGAGAATTACATAATTACAATTAGATGTAAACCCCCTCTCAAAATAAGCTACTTGTTCATGGGCTAAGTTGTATTTTAAATATGAAAGGGTGAATGGCATTAGACATACTATAGTCCGAGTCAATTAACCCGTTTGTTTGTACCCCCCTACCAATTTCAAAAATGAAAACCTCTAATTTGATAAAAAGTGCAAAGAACTTAGTCATGTCATTCATTAATTTATATTTTCTAACCTGAAAGTGAGTAGGATGGCCATAACACCATCATCGTCTGTGCGTTTCGTGCTTAACAGAAGTTTTCAATATAATAGACAG
>QKMX01222880.1:0-14689 GCA_003401595.1 Venustaconcha ellipsiformis
GGCGCAATTCTGGTTACTTTAAGGTTAAAGTTTGTGCCTAGGGCCCCTAACCTTAAAACGGCCCTGCTTTTTAAGTAACAATTAGACCATTAGTTGTCGTACTAATCAGACAGTTACTGCTGAACGTTGTCTCCCCTGTCTGGTGTCTGCGTTGTCAGTAGCCTGGTACCCTGGCATGTGCGAAGCATCATGGGAGGCCAAGGTAGCTGACTACGTCATCAGCGCCGAAATTGGTTAACAGAATAAATATCTTTAACAAAACCAAGCTATCCAGACACTTTTTTCAAGATTAAGATAATTATATTCATTTCGTTAAAGAAACATAATCAACTTAATCCTATTTCAGCATTTCCGGCTTCCATCGCACTCCAGCCAAATGAAATGAAGGTTAACTTGAAAGCATGCCCATTTGCTTGTGTTAGAATTTGAATCTATTAGGAGAAAGACAGAAGAATAATCACAGTCCGAACAAAGCGATTAAACTTTAATTTGTGGAAAAGTGTTGATATGAGCTGCCGAGTGTATGGCATATTCCTTAAAATGTGGAGTCTTGTTCCCCTGTACACAGCATCGTTTCACAGACAGTAAGACGTTGACCCAAACAACACTATTATCTAGGTGGACGTCTTACATTGCAGGACTACCAGTTCCGCAGTGCAGAGCAAATTCATAAACAAGATTAATAAATTTTGAATACCCTGTCAACAATATCGAGTATGAATCCACCTAGCTCAAACTCACGGTTTGTCTGGGTGACACTTTTTCATCATCTGTATTTAGTGGGATTACACATATATTCCTTCATCCATCTGACGATATAGTTTCACCTCAACTACATAAGTTGTTATGGTGCATGAGTAATTCGTCGTCTCGAGCTCGAAAGCAGCAGGGGAGGTGAACATACCATTTTTTTAGAGCAGTCCATTTTTGAAAATAAAGCTTCCTACAAAATTGGACCAGCGTCAATCACAATAACCAACAGGAGAGGTGAACAGACCAATTTATGAGGGTTTATTTTAAAGTTTCCTACGAACATGAAAATACAAGCATCAATAACCCTAAACCGAGACCTCTAACCTGGATTTACTAAGCAGATTCTTCTACAGGGTTATTTACCAACCCGGAACTTTCGTTATTGGTCGTCGGCTCAGTTAGGTCGTATGATACAGATCCTGGCTCCGATGCAACTGGATGTGGTATTGTCACTCAAGGAAGAGGCCTTGATAGACTAGAAATTCTGATTGGTGGAAGACAACCGGTAATAATTCCCCAGAAATCAATAATGAAGCAGCTACTATTTGTCAGAGATTATTTTCAGGCGGTATCATGTACATTAATGATTATCGGTCCCTCATTGATGTAATCACTGATGATTATCGCAATGACTGAGGGTATGCAATTAGATCAGAGACAAGAAAATAAGATGATCATACATAATGCTCAAAGTAGACCTGTAATGTCCAGGGTGATAATGGTGTTGGTGCTGTTGGTGATGTTGCTAGTAAAGCATTCTTAGCAATCAGGGATAGACAAGCACGATTAATACGCAGATCGCCAGCGTTCCGACCTCAGCCAGTACAATTGCCCATCACTGAAGTTATGTCAGCAGGAGTCAGTAAAATAATAAATCAAGCTGAAAAAGAGTTGGCTGGTGTACCCCTGGACGATAACAAATGTAAATCATGTTTAAACGTGTATCTGATCCCGCATTTGACATGGATGCGCAAGTTCTCAAAGATGAATCTGTGCACAATTATTAATATTATTCTCACACAAGGATGAATCGAGCTGCAAGTTCAGGATACAAGTAGATATATCCTGCCCGCTGAAGCATTCATTGAGATCGAAGGTAGACATTTGAAAGCAGGTTATCCAGCGTAAGGAATTGATAACCAAGTTAGTTTTATTAATCATGGCGTCATGGCGTTATTTAACAGTGTCTCCTATAGCATCGACAGAAGAAATATTGAATCATGCCTGGAAAATGTCGACTTTGCCACGATAATACACGGCCGTGCAAGATAAGCGTTGATTACGCGAAATCACTTGGTCCATCAATGATGTTTGCAAAGGATACCACTGATCAGTCCGAAAGCAGCAACATAAGACTGAATGCAGCTGGAACTGAAGCTTCATCAATGAATGAAAATTTCATCTTGAGATTCGCATCACGTCGATCAGTCTTTTGTTCCATTATCATATATATTTGGATTCTGCAGACATGTTAGAAAAGTTATATTTTTCGCTTAACACACTTTGGTACTTGTTAAATAAGCCACCTGTTACGTGTTTAGGCTTGTTCAAAATTAATAAAGAAAAGAGTGAAGGTAAAAAGCTTTGTAAAATTTAACAAAATAATTTATTTTCCAAGAAAACAAGGTAAAATATGAAAAGGACTTATATTTTGTGAATATAATCTAAAATTAATCATGGAATGAATAGTATAAGTCCTATCACTAAAAGGTTCTAACTGAATCAAGGTTCGAATCCCGATGAATTTCCAATATTGAGGACGATGACGTCAGATGAATGCAGTATATTACCGATGTGTCAACAGCTCCTCGTTTAATTTTATGAATCAAGAACACTATTCCGGTGTTAGAATTTTGAATAATTTCCAATAAATGACTTTGTCCAAGAATTTGATGAAGAGCACTTATATTTCCAGGAAAAATAATATTATTTTGAATAACAATTTAAACTAAACTCGTCACAACACAAAATTCCTTTGAGCTCCAAATGGTATGAAATACGACTTAAGTCAATCACTAAAAGATCTAGTTTTAAACACAATTTTAGATCACGTGATAGGGGTCGCGTCGTCACTTAATTCAAATGGCGCAGAAAGTCCATAAGACAATTGACACGTCTGCCATGGACAAATTTGGTCGTACCAAACGATTCTTACTATAAATTTTCAATAATAAAAAATGAAAAACTTTGTTTACAACAATGCTGACGCAAGCCAAAAATGACCTTGATTACGACCAATGATTTTCACTGTGTATTTATAAATTCTGAACCAAGGCCAGTAACTAGGTCAACTAAATATTGAATGTAGCAACACTGCTGTTTACTAGAACAGAACTTGATTTTCTGTAAAAAGTCAGATCCAGTGAATAAAGTTATCATTATTATAACTTGCAATTAAATAAAATAAAAAAATAATAAAATTAACACACAAGGAATTAAATTAAATATATGTCACATACCGACAATGATGCAGTATAGCGTGGTACTGACTTTAATGTAAGTAAAGTGATACTATCAAAACTTTCGTTGTGGATGCCAACAATGGTTCTATCGCTGAACGAAGAACAACATATGCTCTCTTTCATGGATTTAGGTGGTATATCAACGATGTTGTGCTTAATGATGACCACAAACAGTATTCAAAGTAATGTTGCTGTGTTATTCACATGGCATATAGTTTCACAGATGGGAGGTGTCAGCACCACGAAATAAATTCATCGCGTTTCAGGAAAATGCCAGAGTAGATTCGCAGGAACGAAATCCAATGGTGTTTGACACGCTTGGGTTAGTGAAGTTTCTTTCAGGATAAATAGTCATCTAGAACTTTCTGAAGAAGTGTTGCTGAATTTTGACAATAATGTTGCACGTGCTTATCATCGGTTGATGACATTCTCGGGGCGTGATCAGAATGCGGATTCTGGTTTGCAGATATATCAGCGGTGTTTCACAACATTATATGCAATCTATTATTTCTCACTAGAACACTTGGATTTGTTCAATCAGTCGTTGACATACACTTTCGAGCTCGTTTAGCACTACTGCACGCTGGTTTTTATACTCTGAGTCGAAACAATGATGCTTGTGGATGAATGAGTCATTATCCCAGTCCAAAACATGTAATGGATTGCACGATTAGTAATTAAATCGCCCATGATATTATGTCATATCATCACGTGAATGTTACTCTAACTCATGTTCAGATAAAAAAACTACAATCAGCATTAGAAAAGAATTCTGGAATAAAAATATTATTGAATCAACGTAGATCGCAAGCGATCCGAAGGGTCCAAATAAATTATCCATGACAGAACGTCAACTTAGGCACTTTAATGACGTCAATCGATCAGCAACTTAGACTTAATCTTTCTGTGGATGCCATTAAAGACATTGCTAAGACCGGTAGTATATTTTCACTTCTAGCAGCTATACCAACGTTGATAGCTGCTGTAGCTCCATCTGTTGAAAAATCAGCTGAACTTGGTTTTTTAACTAGTCCTGGAATGGCATTAAAGAAATTAAAATGTCACGGAATAAACATTTCCAAAAAGGTCCTTCCAAAAATGGAAGGGGTCTAAGACTGCCATTCGTGGTAGGTCGAGGTCTGATATTGCTCAGGACAATTTGCTAAACATCCTTCCCATGTCTAGTTTTGACTTACTTGATGCTGATAAGAAATTAAACATCAAAACTTAGATCAATTACCAAAACAACCAAACAATGTTGAAGCTGGATGGAAGTTCTTGTCTAGGTACTCACTGGATTGCATATGCAGCTGACTCTCGTAGAATTGTTTATTTTGATTCGTATGGACTGGCATCACCGAAGGAATTTTTAATGTATGTCTGCAGAGTGCAAAGCAGTCCCGTCCAGTATTCAACATTGCCAACACAGGCAATAACTGATCCACCAATATGTAGGCCTGATGTACTCGTGGTGTCAAGGCCCGACAGTAGTCTGCCGACGTATAAAGTCGTGCACAAATATACAAGTGGTCGTTTCAATTATGTCTTAATCTAAAATATAACGGTAAATATTTATGGAAAAATTGCTAAAGGCAAGCCCCAAGATGACTTATCCACACATTCAACCTTTGACGAGGTCAAGGATGAGTTCTCTAAATTTTAGCTTCTCGCAGATGTAGACCAAAATGAAGTTGATGTTTTTCAGGATCAGGACGGTTAAAGACAAGCAACATCCCGTCGACAGATAACATTCTGCGGATTCCAGGTGCGACTGAAGGTAACTTAGTGGAGATTGCTAAAAACAGTAAAATTAAAATTCGGAGGAATCAATTTTAACACTCATGGGAAAGATTACTGGACTCATCAAAAGAATTGGAGATATTATGTATGGCGAGCTAAACATTAGAAAAAACACAATTATTAATTTGAAAGAACAAAAATCTGACGACGATGAGGCAACCAAAAATATGTGGACAGTAACAACTCCACTATCAGAACTGAGATCAGTAAATACTTTGATAGAACTGGCTATGCAATGACTGACGATCTCAATATGGCTAATAATAAAATTACTGGTCTTAGGAAACTAGAATCAAACGAGGACGCTGTAACGAGGAAAAACGTCGACAATAGCAACATCCCGATGATGACCTCGTTAATGACAATCAATAATAGAATGGCCACATTTAGATCTGAATATGCTAATCAAGTAACCACTTTTGAAAATTTTCGTAGAAACAAAAATGGAACCATTAATGAATTTTTGGAACATCTTGGAGTCGTCGACATTGAGCTATCTGATATCAAAATGATTACCGACGGTGTGGTATATACAGTAGCGTCTGAATCAGCATTACGGACACCGTTCAATAAATCCATTAAACATACCGCTCAGGTTACCGGTATGTACAGGTTCTCGGTACTCGGTGTTACATCATTTGCAATATCTACCTCAATTTCACGGCGTTATACAGTTACCGGATTTTCTTTACCTGTGTTAGAGATATTGGAGCAAAACAACGAGGGAACATTCGTGGTGAAACCCGAAGAAAAAGGTTTCAGTGTGTTGTATATTGGGGTATTGAGATCGTCGCCAACATCCCACGTACTTAAATTGTTAGTAATGTTCATAATGAATCAATCGATTGATGTTCAACGTTTCAGATACTAGCAAGCGTGTTTGGGGCATACACAACTAAAAAATATTATTGATGTGTATTCAGTTAAACAAAAACATTACATCAGACGTACCTTTGTTACTGAAATAATTGTATACTCTCTAAATGCCGTAGTCTCTGCAACAGTAACTATAATCGGAGCATTATCAGCCAGATACATAATAGCACCAGTAATAGGAATTGGTGTTTCAGTTGTAACAGGTATCGCTGGTATTCTTAATATAATCGCAAAAAAAGCTATTCTCATACGGGCAGTTATCAAACTCGAACAGCTCAACGTTGAGTTACAACGCAGAAGCAATTCTATTACAGGAAAAAACCAAGATCGCTGTCGCGGTTCATGAACCAACATAAGCTGTCACGTTAGAAATATCAACACCTGACTACAGCGTAGATATATATCAGTCGTCGATTAGAACTGTGTTAGGATGGTAAGAAGTTCAATGACCAACATCTTCAGCACAACCAGCTGTGGAGAGGAAAGGAAACTAACCCGGACAGTGGCAAATTCTCTGTTCTCGAAATTGATGATACTTTGGGTAAAGTTATCCCCGTTCAAATGTAGTGGAAATTTCACACCTCCGAGATGCCATTTTCCAAAGATGATATCAAAGTATAATTCGATGAAAATAATCGCGAGAATAAACTAAATCGCGACAAATTACGCCAGTTATTTACCAAGTATCTTTTTGAAGTAAGCAATTATCCCAAAGAAATCATCAAATAAATAGAACTGAACCAAGTTTTATCGGATCTTAAAACTGTTCACCAACGTATCATACAGGCGATGATAAAGAGCGGCAGATTTATCATTCCACAAAAAATATTTCTGAACAAATATTTGACGGTAACGATGACACTGTCAGAGGCAGATCTACCAACGTATTAACTTTATGGATGTAACGCCGACGAGCTGAAGAAAAACGTCAGTGATATCATTAATGAATATTTTGCAGCGATACTAGAATCATGGAAAGCGATATCTCCTCCTCCGAGTATTCTAACCCATAATAATAATCCCGATGGCGGTGGTCGACATGTGTCACCAGGTGTTGTCGAGATCACATCAACGATAGCAGTCAATCTGGCGTGTGCTACGATTGATGGTTGTTATCATGTAGATCTTGAAAGATCCAGGCAGTTACAGGACGGATATATTCTATACACATTTACTCCTCATGCTCCACCTGGATTTTTGATTGTCTTAGAACCTGTTAATTCGGTTTATCTACCACGTCATAATCCGCTGCTGTCATGGATACATTTCAAACTTTCTGACCAGCACGAACACCTTGATTTGACAGAAGAATCTTTGATCATAAGTTTGTCTGAGATCGTAAGATCTTCGCGTTCGTGAACCCGTAGGACATCGAGATCGTAGGTCTTCAACGTCGAGGTCCTGACAAAGTCAACGAGCAAAAAAAATCATTCTTTTGCAGTCTCAATTTGTAAAAATTGATGGTAACACCGCGACCCCCTTTTTTAAGTGGCTCATTTAAATAAAAATATATTTCCTAACAAATTCAAACAAATTTTATAAAATCGGACTGAAAAAGTGAAAAAAATCAATCAAAAATCCGCTGAAGCCTTCCAAATTTTAATAATTTTTCCAGATAATATTTTCTTTCTTTAAATGAATCATTTAAAGAAGAGGGTTGATGTTTTACTCTCAAATGTTATAAAATCAGTGCCATTTGAAGAAATTCTTATAAAAATAAATCTGTTTCTGCGTTCAGTGTTTTCTGTTTCAGAGACGGTTATGTGAAACATCAACGATAATGAAAAATAAATTATTTGTGTGGTATTATATAATGTACCAACACACGAGAGTTTTTGTATACAACAAAGTGTAACTCGAAATATATGTATGAACAATCTTAACACTTCCCCACACAGAAAAGTTTAGTGTTAATGTATTTATTGATGATTATGGCGATGAAAATTTTTCGTTAACGCGGGAACAAAGTAACGAGTTGCAACGAGAACATGTTATTACAGATGTATGCGATAGGGATTAAACTCCGAATTTCAAACATTTTTGCCTTAAACGGTCTAAGTGACAAGAAATACTTTACGGATTATCCGGAAATTAAAACTACCCAACCAGAAAAGATTTGCGACCAAAAGATTAAATGAATAACGCCGCCGACAATAGTCAGAACGCGCACTTGTTTAGAATCCGTTACAACTTTCACTTTCACTTTCAAAATCGGATTGTCTACAATGGGACATAACGTTTTAAATTGTCTTACACGCTTACACAGTTTTTTTTTTTTAAATTTCGTATTCGCATGACAACTCTGATCTAATTTTCTCAATCGCATGTGCGAGTGGAACGAATTGGCGGACGTTTGTATGATCGACATCAATTATCGATTATTTCATTGCCTGTTGGAGTAATTCAATAAACTTGTATTTGGCTGCTAGTGTTTATCAGATTTCCGTTCTTTTAATATTTCAAATCATTTATGAATTTTTTACAGCATCAAGTTGATCAGAAAGTTGTATACCCCTATCTCAACCGATGGTTGAGACATGTAATTTTTGAATTGTAGAGATACTCACATTAGTGTTTTCTGGATTCATTATATAATAAATATCCGTTTAAAATTAAAAGGAATATTTGCATTCCTAATTTTTGCGGAATGCATGGACGGTACGATACACATATTTATTTACAGTATTATATAATCATAATTAATTCTAAAGGACGGCTCGATACACACCGTTAACTTGTTTGGATGGCACAACACACAATCTTAATTTTAGTAGCATTAAGCTATTTACAGCATTGTATACAAATTCTAGCTATTTACAGGATTTCACTATTTACAGCTTCATATACAAATTCAAGCTATTTACAGCATTAAGCTATTTCTGGCATTGTATACAAATTTAAGAATTTATCAGCAATAAGCTTTTACAGCATTGTATTCCAATTAATGCTATTTACACCATTAAGCATTTTTTGCTGCATTATATACACAAATTCAAACTTAAACGACCACCAGTAAGCTGATAACTATATATTTTTTAATCATCTCCAACAAACAAAAAAAAATCAACCAAAACAAAATAATTTCGTCTATAAATGGCAGTCGTCATAAAATACAAGCGAGGTTACGTTTTAATCTCTCTATAAGTGGAAAAAGTTTTACTTGACAGAGTTATTTCCCTTAACTGAATTTCAAGATTGTTTTCCCGTTTTACTTAAGTCTAAAATTAATGTGTTTTCTTGTTCTACTTCATCGTAAAATTCATGAATGATATACTTAAATATTCGTCTTTGTTTTTTATTTCTTTGAAACTGTAGATCTGGTTATTTTATCTGCGACATGTTGTACCTAAGCTGGAAGAGTACGGAAATGTTTAATAGCTGCAAGTATCGATTACAAATTTATTTTTTTCATTTCTCTGTATTTAGATATAACTGGTCTTGGAGATTTATGATATTTCCCAGTACCCACCAGTTTGCGATTCTTACTCTGTGTAATTGTCTGATGATTAATAAAAGATTTATCAAGTTTGTTTTATCGTTAATGTGATCAATCACAAGATCGTTTTCGATCATACCATAAAACACACATATACAGAGATAACTTTCCCCCAGCACCGAACATGAGAACCATTATTGACCAAACCGACTGTTTTTTTAGTTGACGGTTCCTAATCACACCAGCACGAGATGCCTCACATTTCTTGATGATGGAATGCTTCACAAATTCATCAGCTTTATTTCGTTGCTCCATTTATATAGTAAATATTATTTGCCTAAATTATTTTATTACTAGAACAAAATATGTGGGATTCTAGCAAGATAGTCTCCAGCATTTCTTATAGGGGATTCATTACCATCACATTTTTATCATAATGCCATTTCAATGATCTGTATTTTCTGTCTCCACAGTCTACACACAACTACGTTTCCCCCACCCCCTTACTCCTTTGTTACATTTCAAACACGGTTTTGGTGCTAGACTCGCTCGTCGCACACTCGCTCGTCGCACACTCTATAGGTGGTATCCACAGAAAGCCATTACACAAGCCTTATTGCAAGGAGTTGTAGATCCAATTATCAACCACTTGGAACTATTCTGTGCTTGAATCATTGTATATTATAAATCAAAGTTTATTTTAAATATATATTTGCCTTAATTATATGGTTGAAGAATTTACAAGATTATCTGCGATCAAACCTTCTCAAGAGAAATTCGATATTGAGAGAATAATAACCCCTAACTTGCCTAGGAGAACTCTGGTTGATATGACGAATCAGACCCTAATCGATAGTATTCGTGAAGCCAGGAAAGAACTTCGCAACGATGGCACGGCTTATGAGTAGTCAACATTCACAATTAGGCAAGACAATAACCCCCAAATCGATGCTACAATGAATGACCAGCAAGCAAGGACAATCACTAATTCTCTCGATAAAGATATCTTTCCAGACTAAACTTTATCGTAGCGGTGGACGCCGCCGACTTAACCTGGATTATCCGTGACAAACGTGACCATGTCCGAGAATCACACCGCGATGGGCGTGTTTTCACATTGAGTAAAAATTCCAAACCAGGAATACTGACTGGTATCAACAAACCATATTATGAGCGAGCATACCCTGTGACTGTAGTTGTTTTATGCGATATATCAGCTGAATGATAATCCCAGCGTAGATGATCCCTGCCGATGAAAATTTCGAACTAAGTTGTGTGGCCGAAAGAGTCACAGAACATTTAACAAACGCGTTATGGATGAATGGTGTAACAGAACTGAGACGCATTAAAAATACATGAATGGGATGAGCAAGTTTGTAAAGTGGAGATACGATCAGAGACGTTGCTAAGTTGAAAAAAATTAAAATTTCCAATAAAGGTGAAGCCATTGACCGGTGAAATTTTGTACGAATCAAAGCATAAATCAAGGGGAGCTTCGATAGAGATTGTTGATCATAACGCTCACGCGTGGACGTCGAACGCAACACTATTTCCACGAACTCGAACTGTTAAATTTTATGACGGTGATATGTTCGATTATATAAAAATTAACAGCAAGCGCTTCCCTGTATCGTTTTGGATGTTTCAAAGTTCCGATTGTAGAAATTATGACCAGTTTGTGCGTCCTAACGACAATATTTATCGATTTGAGTCCTTCCACTCGTAAATGAAAAATATGGCGCTGAGATATACAAAAGATGATAATACTGCGGAACAGTTATTAAGTAATTGTTTTACCGTTTCGTCGGTTGCTGCTCACTCTGCTCAGGAGAAAAATTCATGGAAACTAGTCCGTTCAGAATGTATTGAAGATCTTAAAAATGTTGTGTTGAGTACAGCTACGTCGGATTGTGGAATACTAAATACGATTATAAGGATGTTATCTCAGTTGATATGGTTGCATGTTTTCCCGGAAGTTTTCTTGAAATGGGAACTTGTTCTGAGTATTTTAAATGATTTGGACATCATACACGCGAAACGATTCGGGTTTCGATATATGTACCCTTGCCACATTTTGATTTAACTGGATTGAATCATTTGAGTTTGCACTGCCTAAGTGCCTCCGTCCGGTTGATGGTGCTTGTTTTGGATATCATTTTAATAATCGTGGTTGGGCTCCCACTGTTTTGTTGAAATATCTGCTTGATGTGGGTGTCTTAATATCGTTATCTTATCGCGCACAAAGGACGGTTTAGTTACCAGATCCTGATAATGAAGATTTTAGAGTGGTTACTAAGCAGACGATTCAGGCAGAAGAATAATAAGAAAATTTACACAAGGATCATCATATGATTATAAACTGAATTTTGCAAGATTAATCATTAACGATGCTGAATTCGATTTTACAATTGCTAATACAAAGGAGAAAATATATTTGTAGATAGAAGTAATGTTAATTTATCAGATGGAACAAGGCATGGTACCGTTGTAAGTTACATCAATGGAGACTCACCGCAGTATACTCATTTAAGATCTTCGATGTTGGCGTAAGTTTCCATGATAAATAAATTTCCTGATACAGCATTTAGTGTTGCTACGGATAATTGTTATATGAGTCGAGATAACGTAGTTTTGTTGGTTGAGTGTGATATAGAAATTTACACATATCCGTGGGGATCGTGGAGGGTGAAAAATGAAAAAATTCATATTCTGAATATGCTGATTACGGGTCTGAGGAAACATATTACAAAAATAAACAGACGTCAAAACTTTCATTGCTCCATCTGTATATGATCCCGTAGCAAGATACAAAACCATTCATCTTAATGGACCTGGTGGTTCTGGTAAAACAACGCGTGTGATAGATTTGTTCTTGGGTTTAGACGTAGTAGTAATTACTCCAACTTATCGACTAGCCAAGGAGATGAAAGAATGATGTGTCAAATCTCATACTTATCATATGGGTGAGATATATATTCCTAAAATCATTATCTGGAATGAAATATGCACGGTATCAGTTGACGTATTAAAACATTTTCTTGACTGGTTATTGACTCGAAATACTGCTGTTAAATTGTGTGGTGATCATGGTCAACCACCTCCTTTGGTCGGTGAATCGCCAACATAGCTGGTTAAAAAAGTTTGTAATTTATTGTGAAGAAATACTTGATGATCATAGAGCTATTGATAAATTGCTGTAAGAGTTCAGGAAGTTAATCAGACTGCAGCCAGATAAGATTCAATGTGAGATAATGCCCGAGATAATTCCAGAAACAACAAACGCGATTTTTGACATTTGTAGAAGGTAGTTGTTGATTTACTTCAGCATAATTACAATTATTTCTGCTACAAAAAGAGAATTTTTCATATCTACTTGCGTCATTGTGTTATCGCCCTGCAGATACACATGAACAAAATATTGATAATGAAATTCCAGGACGCTTGGTAGAACTAAGGAAACAAAATCTCATTCTTAATAATATTGTTTGGTTCCTGTGGATGTCTTTGAAAGTGTGTTAACGATGGATAAATTTTTCCATTGATTCTAGGATATGCTTTAACTATACATTCATCACAGGAATAATTATTTCAAATAATAATATTTGTATTGACGATGATTGTATCGAATGGTTAAATTTAGTTTATCTAGCGGTGTCGAGAGCAGAAGATTGTCTCAGCTACGGAGGGTTATCATAGACAGCACAGTAAATAATAATCAAACTCAAGAAATCAACGAGGATATAAAAAGGCAAAAATTAGATGGTTATCAGTGATGTGACCAAAAAAAAACGCGACTTTGATCTTCATACTAAATTTATCATGAGACTGAAACAACAACAAAATAATTATTGTGCTTGCTGTAACACAGTAATGTTGTAACAGTATTCTCCTAATAAAAATGTGACGCTGACCTGTCTTCAGTGCAATCGACGTCAAGGAGCCACTACGAATCATCCTTCACAAAAGTGAAGGCAGTGGTAATTGTGTATCTTCAGGAATTACTTGTAGTTGTTCGCGTACAAATCCACGTTGATTAGCAGTTGAATCTAGTTTGTAGATTGCAGGTTTAACCGTGAATATTACCACGCTGAAAATGTTATGAGTGGTTACACTCCATACTGGGTCACTCGCTCTTTTTTTTACCCCCCCCCTCCTTCAAGCTACTCCGGCTCATATAAATATCTGACAGTCACATTACCTAGTACTGGTTGTTTTGAGAAAGAGTCACGTCATGTACTGGTATGCTTCTTCGAGACTGCATTGATGAACTTCATATAAATTTAACGAGTAATGTCATTATTTAACGCAGCAATCACAGTTGGTAGTCTTGCAACCCATTCAAGAGATCTCTTGTCCGACTGAACTTTGTTCAAGGATATATCCAAAGAATCGCTTAGCAAGTGTTCGATTAAATCGCTTACCGATTGAATAATCTCTATGAACTACTATGTGCCTTCTTCTGATTTTGACGTTATGTTGTATCATCGACGTTTACTGCACCAATAAAATCTTTGCCAGGATCAACCAGTAGCAACGGTGGCCATCGTACGCCGCCACTTTGATAAATTCGTTCAAACGCAGATGCATCTTCAGGTTCTGTCTTTGTTGATAGTGGTTCTGCTTTTCTATATCTGCTTGCAACGTCAAGTACAGTTAACGCGATCGACGTCTACCAGTCTTAATAGTATCACGTGGTTAAAACAAAATATCTTTCGGATGAACTTTATTGGGAATGCTTACATAAAAATGTGCGTAGTGATCTATGATTATTTACTAGCCACAAGCACTAGTTTACCTTTCATCGCAGTTCTTATCAAAAAATTAGCAAGTGATTCTCTGAGAAACATGCACCAGATTTGCTGTTCAGGGGATATGGATATGATTAAGTTTATAAACTTTTTCTCAAAAGTGCAAGCGACCTCGATAAAAGGTTTGATAGAGAGACCCGTTACTGTTTTTGTTTACATCCTTGACTCTCTCAAATCACACAGCGACAAGGAGAGGAGGACCAACTGTGAATGTTCCGGGTCGGTAAATAACCCTGTAGAGCCATCGGTTTAGTGCAACCAGGTTAGAGGTCTCGGTTAGAGTTATTGATGCTTGTATTTTCATTTTCGTAGGAAGATTTATTTTAAAACTAAACCTCCTAAAATGGTATGTTCACCTCTCCTGCATTTAGTGTTATTGACGCTTGTCTGTTCATTTCTGTTGGTAGCTTTTTTTATTAAAAAAATGGACTGCTCTAAAAAAATTGTCTGTCACCTATCACCCCTGCTTTTTCCAAACATAGAGGCACTTAATAGACGAAGATGCTGAAAGTATCCCGAATGTGCTATACTGTTTTGAGGTCGCACCTACATGC